>PVIH01003944.1:0-149645 GCA_004025045.1 Sigmodon hispidus
CAACACAGCAAATGTTCTAGCTACAGAAGACCCACCAACACCTCAGAAACACAACACAGCAAATGTTCTAGCTACAAAAGACCCACCAACACCTCAGAAACCCAATACAGCAGATGATCCTACTACAAAAATTTCACTAACACCTCAGAAACCTAACACATCAACTGTTCCAGCTACAGAAATTTCACCAACACCTCAGAAAACTAATACAGCAGATATCCCAGCTACAAACATCTCACCAACTGCACAGAAATCCATCACAACACAAAGTTCAACCACAAAAACAGCAACAGCTCAGATATCCCACATATTAAATACTGTATCTGCAAAAATCCCAGTAACTCAGAATCCTATCATAGTTAACTCTTCTTCTGCTGGACAGACTACACAAACAACCCAGAGATTCGCTACAGTAAAATCTTCATTTACACAGAGTCTGCCAGCAACACAAAGGCCCACATTTCACACCAAGGGTCACCAGATGGTTACACAAAAATTTACTTCTGCTCATATTACAGCAACACAACGTGTACCTGTTATCAAGACAACTGTACATCATCCAACAAGAACATCTAAAGATAAAGAAAGGTCTACCTCAGGTTAGTTGATTTTGTTCACGTTTCCTGTGTGCCGGTGTAATGTTTAATGATGAAAACTTAAGACTACAGGGTCCAACAGTCTACAGCTAAGTATGGTTACAGTGTTCCATAGTCATGCTTTGATATCACTGTTCAATATGACAAATACATTGATAGAGTAATTTTGAGTTTTCTTAGAACCTCCAGAAAGGGACTTTTTAGTTTCTGACAGTTTTTGTTATTTGTGTTCATTCTTGTTTTTGAGATAATCTCATGTACCCCAGGATGATGAATTCTCAATACCCCCTGACTCTACTACCCAAATGCTGGAATTATAGGCCTGTGCCTCCATACTTAGTGTGATAGTTTTTGATCATAGATTATATTTTTATTTATTTTCTATTTAAGCTTTTCAAACTTGTTTCTTGTCACCAAGTCATATAACAATATATATAAATATTTGCTTTAGTGTTCTAGAATTGTAATGGCTTATATTGACCTTGGTCACTGTCTTACAAATATTACTGTTGATGCTACTGAAGTAAATAATGTGTAATAATGTATAAAAAATTAATATGTACACATATATTAAGCTGTCAACAAATTAATGAAAAGTTAACATGTTTAGTTTCATAATTGTGTTCCTCTCCCCTTTTATTTTTTAGATGGTGACCGTCTTATATATGGTAAGTTTGACTCACAGGGAGTTAAAAGAAATTGCCATCACTGTGGGAAACATAATCGGTATTTCTGGAAGAGAATTTTGTCTTTTAACTGTATCAGGAAAACTATAAAAATGTGGTGCTTATGGGTACCTAAGGGAAGATGGGTAAATGGATTTTACCAGCGTGTTTTGTGGACACCATTAGGTACCCAGTATGTGCCTTCATATTCCCAACAGTGTTCTTGTTCTAAGGTAGTCTTAGGACAACTTCAGATCATTTGGCCAGTCAGTCAGGTAGCATTGAGTGCTCGCTGTGTTACTATGTTTTAGGGACAGAAGAAGCACAGAAACAGCTTTCTGTCTGAAATACAGTTTCTATCTGAAGAGCTTTACAATTAACCAACTCTGTGACTAGCTTTAGGTCTGCTATAGCCCAAATGTGACAGAGTCCCACCTACTCTTTATTTACCATATCTTTCCTCCATCTCTAATAATAGTTTTAAGCAAAGTTCTCTCAAAATATATTCCCTTCCTGGATGGTGAATACCCTTTATCCCAGCCTTGGGAAGCAGAGAGGCAGGCGAGATCTCTCAGTTTCAGGCCAGCCTAGTTTATAGAGTGAGTTCCAGGACAGCCAGGGCTACACAGAGAAAACCCTATCTCCAAAATCCAAACCAAAATAACAAATACATACTCTTAATGCTGCTGATATAGTTGATGAGGGTAAAATATCTTTGTTGCAATTTCTCTATCATTTGCTCAGGCTTTTTGTTGTGTGTACAGTATCATTTACTGTTATTTGTTAATAAGCTCAACAAACACCTGAACAAAATATTAGAGAAGTTGTTAAGTAGCAAAATAGCAAAAGCAACATACTGAAGCAATGTGCAATTGAAAACACACTTTTATGAAAAGTTGTTTATTTTAAAATCATGTATTCTCCAGTGATGTTCCCATTTCATGTATGAATGTATTAGCTAAGGGATATAAATTTGAAAATGAGGTTTAGCTTCTATTGTTACTTTTAAAGTTACGTTTTAAAATTTGTTTAGTATTGTTACTTTAAAGTGCTTGTTACATTTATGTTTAAGCTAAGTTATCTAGAAATCTCTCAGCAGGTGGAATTACTTTTGTTCATTTTATATTTTAAATAGAAATAAATAAATTTTAAGCTAATGAAAAATCTTCTGATTTAATGACTTGTAGAGGTGATGAGTTTTATACCTGAGTTTCTGTTACTTAGTGGTATTTAGTGAAGATTTAATGTACTTATTATTTAATACTTTTAAAATAAATTTAATTTTTTATAGTGCAATTCAGGCCTTGTATATATCAGGCACAAGCTCCACTGATGAATTGTACCCTTCTTTTTTTACATTTGACATTCTTTAAGTATATATACTTTTCCAGGAAACTTTTCTAGGCTGTGTTGTAATTTACCTGTGTTCTGACAACTCACTCCTGCAGTCAGACATATGGCAGAAGTGTTATTTCTCAAGTTTATTCTGTGAGTCAGGTTTTTTCTCGCTTTAAAGATGAGACTCCCTTTTGCAGAGAAAATACTCACTCATTCTTTTCCTTTACAGACAACTGGGAGTGTCTTTAACTTCATTTTTAGTGAGTGTACTAAGAAGTGAGGGTCTCTGTGGAATTTTATGCATATCTACCATGACATTTTGTTCTTGTCAGCCTCCCGTGGGAAAATACTTTTGTTGATTATATGGTAATATACTAGAAATATGCAGATTTCACACCTAATTGCTCTTAGTGAATATAGCAATCATCAAATCTTCATAATTTGCCTTATAAATGCCGTGGGTGTGAATTTGAAGCTCCTGACCCTGGCTCTATGTCAGAGTCAGTCTCCAACCCTCTCAGTTTGTCTTCCTCTGCTAAGAGTCTGTTCAAGCATTTTTTTTTCCTGATTTATCACCCCACATGAAATGTTAGTTCCACCCACACATTGTAAATCACGTTTTTTTCTCTTTCTATATACCTGTACTTTTTACATATATAAAAATAATCTTTTTTTCCTTTCCTGGGATAGCTCCCTATTGGCCATTTGAGGTCAACATAGTTTTATTGTGTGTAAAGTCAATGTCATCTAGAAGAAAAAGAACAAAAGAACTCATGCTTAGGAATTAATCAAACTTTGGTTTTAGTCTGGCTTTTTTATTTAGTAGATATTCAACCCAACAATCAAGTTAGGTCCTCTGGGTCTCAGTTTTCTTGTCTATGGGACAGGTTCTGTGTATGCTTACATTTGATCATGGATGTGTACAATCTCAGCATAGTTATAAGTGATGAATACATAGGACATCAGGAAGTCACAGTATGGAGTCACCATTCTTTTTCTGAGATAGATTTGTACAAATTTTATTATTCCCTCTGGCCATATGGAAGATAAGCACCATTTTTTATTCAAGTAATGTTTGTGTGTTTACTGTGTGACAAGTGCCACTGTATTTTAAGTTTTTACATTTTTTTTTAAACTTTATTTATTTATTTGCCTTGGTGTTTGCCTGAAACTGGAACTACAGACAGTTGTTAGCTGCCACATGGGTGCTGGGAATTGAACCCGGGTCCTCTGGAAGAGCAGACGGTGCTCTTAACCGCTGAGCCATCTCTCCAGCCCCAAGTTTTTACATTTTTTAAAAAACTTTTCAACAATACTAGAAGGTAGCATATACACTCCTTTTTTTTGTAAGCTGGGAGAAAATTTTTACGGTGGATTTAGATTCATATCTACTCCTGGTTTTCCCCTCCAGGCCCCTTCCCAACTCCCCTAGTATATTATCCCTTCCCAACCTGATGACTTCCTTATTTCTATGACTTCTTCCCTCTTCTTTATTTACTAATTTTCAGAGACCAATATGCAGGTGTGTGTAGGACCATCTACTGGAACATGGTTCACTGCTAGTGGCAACACCCATATAAAGAGACTTTCCATTGACAAGTATGGTTTCCAGGATTTGTAACTTGTCCAGGGTCTCAAAGCTGGAAGGAAGCAGCAACTAGGCCCTTGAGAGTACAAACTCTTATCTTACTGAGAGGATAAGGATTGTATAAGTCAACTTAGACAGAGTACATGGATTCTCTATAGTTGCTGCTTTACCGTCAGTCCCTAGTGCTAAACTCATGTGTTGCAACATGTATACATCTTAGGAAGGTTGATAAGTCAATTGAAGTAATATTAAAGTTAGAAAATAGTGAGACACACATGTACTTATTATCATTATCCTTAATATGGAATGCTCTACAGATTAGCTCAAACCTGAGTGTGCCTGCAAAAGTCTAAAGTCGTATGTCAATATCTGAATGAAAGATGCTGGTCTAACGACTTTTCACCATTTTCTGAAGTCCTGACTTGTCACCTACTTCAAATTTGTCCCAGAGTAACCACAGCTATCTGCCCATTATTCAGAGTTAAAAGTTGGGCATCTAAGCTTCCTTATGAGCCTGACTTTTTTTCTACCACATTCTTTTTCTAGCTACATGTCTCCACGCTTTTTATTCTGTTTTGGTTAAGTCTGATTATCAGCAGGAACCACATCTGGCCTCTGAAGTCTCAGGTTTTCATGATGAGTCGAATTTTATGTTTCTAGACATGCAAGTGAGACGTTTTAAAAAGTTGGCACAAGCCCATAGAGGATGCAACAAGCACTGTTTAAGGAATATCAGTTGGCAGAATTATGTTTGTCTTGATTTTATAGCTACGGAAATGATAGTCTATATATTAATCAGTTATACTTTCACTAGATTACTGGGGCATGTGTAGATTTGGGGTTTTATATTTATGTGCCTTTCTCTGGTTTTCTGTTTGAACCTCAACCTCTGCAAACTCTCTCAAATACACTCATTGATACGTGCTCTAAAAACAGCCTTTTACTTCTGTCCCCCTGACATTCAGATTCATGTTTGTATTTTTTTTCTCATATATATTCATTATTTGGTGTTTTTACATCATGCACCCCATCAAACTCAGCTATCAGACCTCTCAGTATCATGCCCTCTCTTATGATCTCCCCATTTACAAAACCGCCCAATAATGCTGCTCATTTGCTTACTGGAGCATGATTAAACTCCCTGTGGCCATCCCGCTTACGTGGATGACATTGTAGGTGCCTTGGATGGAACACTGAGCACACGCTATAGGCAAAGTCAGCATTGCACTCTCTCTGCTTTAGCAGTCGAATCTTTCCCATGAAGGGGAATGCCATGTGTTTATTAACAGCCTCTTTTTAAAACTTATATAACTTTTACTTGAGACTTGAATTATTTACCTACAAAATGTGAATGAATTCCCAGGCACTTTCTCATTTTAAATTTATGTCTTTGGTCGGTGACTAATAAGCAAAGCACTTACATTGGAGTAAGGTGATGTTGAGACACTGCACATTTCTCTCATTGATGTTGGGCCTTCTTTCTGAAGCACTCACTGACATGGTTCAGATATTTTGCTTGGCTTCTCTTCCAAGAAGGAAAGTGAGTGACATACAGGATTTATGGCTGAGTCTCTGGCATAAGGAAACCATATGCAAAGTGCAATTTATTTCTCCTATTTATGCTTGAACTTGCCCTTCTTACTGTTCTGTATTATCAGTGTGCAACTACACTGTATGTGGTTGCTCGTGCTTCTGCATGACCAGATTTCCCCTCTCAAGGATTTGTTACTACTGATAAAGGAATTGCTATCCCAATGCTATCTTTTTTCACTATGAAAATCAAGGTGAGCTGAAATTTTGATTTAAAAATTTATTCTTAGGTTGTTTTTTTCCCCACTTAGATTTGAATTTTCCACTCTCTTAGCTTTATTCCCTTTTTTGGAATGCTGTCTCCTTCCCTCTGTAATGACTACCCTGAAGGGCCAGACTACTTCTCCATCCCCAACTACATTTAAGGATAGTAATGACATTTCAAAGAAAATTGGTTGTGAAGTCAAAGTTCCTCTTCACAATATGAGTGATTTATTCTTTTTTTTTTTTTTAAAAAAAAAAAAACTGAATTTAATTTATGGCAATATCTGTATATTGTACAGAAGCAAAGAAATCCAGGAAAAGCTGGCTCACTACATTTTTAAGTTGCCTGTGATTCAGCAGTTTTCCATATAGTATATAGGCATGAATTGAAGTCAGCCAGATTGGTTATGAATTATGGCTGCCTGCTTGAATCCCAGGTGTTCTGTTTATAGGCCATGGCTTGGAGCAGTTTGACCTTTCTATCTTTAAGATAGCAAAAACCAAATCTACCTGATGAGATTTGAATGAAGCTCAAATAGATTATCATCTAGAGAGAGACAGAGAGAGAGAGAGAGAGAGAGAGGAGAGAGGAGAGAGAGAATAAAAACAGCAGCAACAGAGGAAAAGCTAGTTTTGTTTGAAATATCCAGTGTGCTTTAAATGTACACACTAACTAGAAATGTCTCTTATGTACTGTGGACAAGTGGGATGATTTAAATTGATCCTAATTTATTTTGGAGGTTTCTCAGAAATCAAATAGTTTGTGTATGCTTGAGTTACTTCTAAACTGACTTAATTTCTGCCTATTTTAATCAATTAACTAATTAGAACAACTACTTTTTAATGCTGTTCCTAAATTGCTGATTTTAATGGTTAACTCAGACTATTTTTCTCTTTACCCTCTCTCTATAGCTCTTTTCTTTCTCACTAAACAAGCAACAGTGTTTAAGGATGCATACTTGCTTTTTTCTTTTTTGTTTTATGTGTGTGGGTGTTTTGCCTGCATGTATGTCTGTCCACTACATGCGTTCAGTGCCCACAGAGACCAGAAGAGAGTGTCACAATCTCAGGTACTAGCGTTACAAATGGTTGTGAACTGTCAGAAGATTTATTTTGTTCCCTAGAAGTGTTGGGTTTATAAGTAAGTTTGTGTTTAGGGATGGTATAATTTCTTTGCTGGGAATTAAGCCCAGGCCCTCTGGAAAAGAAGCTAGTGATCTTAACTGCTTCATCTCCATCCTGTGTGCATACTTTTATTAAAGGTTTATCGAATCCAATTTATCTGTAATTACTATACAATTTCATCAAAAGAACTTAGGCATCTGTAGATTTTAGAATCATCAGGAATTTTTAAAACTAGTCTCCCACATACCTAGCTGATAGGAAGAGATGATTACTGCTAAAGAAATGGTATTTTCTATTCTTCAAAAATAATGTATGTAGAGCATATAAATATTATCTAAACTACTTAAGTGGTTCATCTTTTGTTAAAAAAATATCCAATCATTAGGTCTTGGGACATGGTGTGGTGAGCTGAGCAAGGTATATCGTTTTCACAGGAATTTGTTTAACACCAGTGAAATATTCTAGATTCTACAATAGCAAATGCATTAAGACATAACTTTCACAGAACATTTGAGAATGTGATTGAGAGCTTAGCAAAAATGAATGTAATCCCAGAAAAAGTAAAGCTGGTGCAGATACCTCAGCCAAAGAACCCGGAAAGAAATCACTCTGCTTGCCTCATGGACTGTCTGCGTTTGTCCTGGTTCTCCGTTTTATTGTTGTTGAGTAATCTAATTATGAACTGTCTGTCCATAGAGTGGTAGCGGCTACTCCCTCTTGGTTCCCGCCAGTGTTGTGCACACTTTCACAGTCACTTGCTGTGATGTTTTCAGTAGTCTGAAAGTACTGGAACGTTTAAGGAGCGTTGTCCTGAATTATATTTTTATTTATATACTTTATATTTGTATTTTATTTATGTATTATATATTTTGCACTAAAACTATTTGCTTTGTTTTTGAAGCAGAAATCATGCAACCCCTTAAAACAATGCCTTTCACATACATAATTAAATAATAATACATATGGCCTGGCGTGGTGCCATACACTAGTAATTTTAATCCCAGAACTTGGGTAGCTGAGACAAGAAAGCCATGGTTTGGGGCCAGCCTAGGCAAAGCAAAATGAAAAAAAAAAATAACAAAAGCACCTGCAGTTTCAAAGCAAAGACAGTAAGCCATGGATCCACTCTTCTATTTCAGAAGTACAAGCTGTTGGTAAGCTGTGACTTTGAGTCAGTGCTTTGAGGATGTTTACTCTCCTCCTTTTAGAGTTACTTAATTAGAAATGACAGAGGATACAGTTAATAAATGGGAGGTGATTGTGTAACTTCATCCCACCATCTTGGGTCTATCAGAAGCCTTACCGAGTTCCTTAGGAGCATTGGGTTTATATAGTGTAAGTTTGTGTTTAGGGATGGCAGGAAAGCAAATTCTTGGTTTTGTTATTTGATTGAAGTTTAAGCAATATCATTCAGTTAATGACTCATTCTTTACTGTCCAGTGCTGATAATACTTATGTGAGCATATTAATCCACTGTCCTTTTCCATAAGTTAAGTGTGACATGATACCGCATTTCTTCATTTTACAAAGTGTCTATTTAGACAGTTGACTTACAGTTTCTGCATACTTGGGTAATGACATCTTAAGTTTCTATTATTGCCAGAGTTGTATTCTTTGTTGAATGAATGGCTACAATCTGATTCTTTCATAACTGCTATACACATAGTTATTTTTTAAAAAATTATTTTTTAAGAATTTCATACATGGATGTGTTTTTAAGATTAATTTGTTGTTATTTTATGTGTATGAATGTCATGCCTGCATGTATGTATGTTCACCATCTATGTGCAATGATTGTATGGGCCAGATGAGGGTATTGGATTTACTGGAACTGGAGTTACAGAAAGCTGTGAGGTGCTGTGTGTGTGGGTACTGGGAATTGAACCCCAGTCATCTGGAAGAACAGTTAGTATTCTTAATCACTGAGCCATCTCTTTAGCTCATGAATTTATTTTGGCCAATGCCTCTACTCCCTACTGTTCAAATGCCCACACTATCGCTTTCTTTTCAAACTACATGGATTTAAAAAAAAAAAAAAAAAAAGAACTCACTGAGTCCACATAGTGCTGTGAGTCTCTCTCTCTCTCTCTCTCTCTCTCTCTCTCTCTCTCTCTCTCTGTGTGTGTGTGTGTGTGTGTGTGGTATAGGGCTATGTGTGGAGGTGTAGGGCTATCCACTGGAGCATGGCAGCCTATTAGAAACTGCATCAAAAAAAACAAAACAAAACAAAACAAAACAAAACAAAAAACAGTGACTTTCCCTCTCACAGTGAGTATCCATTAGCTGTGAGGCCCTCCCCAGTCTAAACTGAATTTTTGCTGGCTTGATTTTGTGCAGGTCTTGCCAGTGGCTACTGTGAATCCCAGCTCTGTCTTAATTAGGAAACATAGTTTCACAAACATCCTCCATTACCCCAGATCTTATACTCTTACTACGTCATCTTTTAAGGTGATACATGGCCTTAGTGGAAGGACTATGATAAAGATATCTCATTATCTGTGCTTTGACCAGTTGTGAGTCAGTATTAATCACTATCCACTGCATAAGAAAGCTTCTCGGAAGAGAGATGAGAGCTTCTGATCTGTGGGTATAAAGATAAGTATTTAGGAGGCAGCCTAATACTGTGCTCAGTTAGCAAAATAGTAGAGGTTGGTTTTCTGATAGGGCCTTTGACTAAACAACCATGGGTACTTGAACCAGTTAACAGTACTAGGCATGAGTTCTATGTTGGGGAACAGGTCTTAAATCCAACAAGTGGTTTGTTGTCCCTACAACACTCATGCCAGTGGTGTACCAATGGGCATATATTGCCAGACTAGTCCTTATTCCAACTCACAGGTTCATAACTAGGTAATATTGCTAATGATAGCATACATAATAGTATGCATAGCACCTTCGGGACTATGAAAGTTAGGCCATAGGGATGAAGTATTCAGGCCAATACCAGCTTGATTACTCTTAATTACTTGGCTATATGGTGTTTCCAGCAACAGGTTCTTACCATCACCTTCTGGAAGGTAACCAAGAGTAATAACAGTAGCCTGTATTGTTGTGGGGAGTCTGTAGGACCCAGCTGACCACAGATTGGACCCATACCTGGCTTTGGGCATTTTGTTTGATAGCTTGCTATGTCCCAGTACTTATAGGGTAAATTAGGTATTTTCCCTATATATAGTTAGTTAGTAGGTTAAATTCATTTAAACTCATTTTATATATGTATATATTTTAGGAAGCCTCTACAATAGTAGGTTTCCATATGCGTTAAAAGTTTCTTCTCTCCATCTGCCCTGCATCAATTCCTGACCTATTATCTCAGCTTGTTTGTACACATCTATTACAATTATTAGGATGCCATAATGCTACAGATATTTGGGAGAGGGGATGATGATACTTGGGGCTTAATAGAAATGGTTTTGTTCTGACAGTTTCCACCATTAGTAGATTGACTTATCTTGCATGTGTTTTTCTATTGGCTTGCTGACCTTTAGACTTTCCAGTGCAAAGATATATTTTCATGACTGTATGTACAGATTGAAAAGAAATTTTTAATGTTTTTATTTGAAAATAGCTTAAGGTAAATGTGTTTGTGAATGTTCTCAGGTATCTTAATCTCTTGAAATTTTCCTCTATGTCACATGTAGTGTTCAGGGGGCTTTCATTTACTCTTTAATTTCAAAGTACCTTCATTGTCTGTAGTTTGGCTGCTAACAAACTAAAAGTTGTCATACTTTCTTCCCATAATTATTGAAGTGTACCGATGTAAGCTAAAGGCTCTCCATGCTCTAAGTGATGTTACCTAGTAATGTTACATTTGTTCTGAGTTATTAATTATAGCACCCCAAAAATTGTTTATCATCAGTAAATAAAATCATTTTGATTTTAATTTTTTTCTTTAACTTTCAGGGCATACATGTTTAATAACCTTGACAGTTTTGCATGCGATGCTATTACTCATTGGCTAGTTGACTTAGCCAAAGAAGAGTTGAGAAGAAAATACATACAACCACAGAGAATATTTATAGTTTTTTAGAATGTCCAGGAAGGATGGATACAATAAATTGAATAGCGCTTTTGGTTCAACATGCTATCATTTTCTTAAGCTGTGTTAGGAACATTAACAAAACAAGAAGAAAAAAGTCTGTCTGGAATGGTATTCTCGATGCACATAAGTCTCTCAAAAATATTTCAAAACTACAAAACTCTTAACACTGAATGGTTACTTTTCTAGAAATTTGGGAAAATGTAGAGGTTTTTTTTTTTTTTTTTTTTTTTTTTTTTTTTTCCCCATGCTTAGAATGGGAGTTTGCAGAAAGGGAAATCTATTTCTTTTGCTAGGTCTAGCATGTTATTCTAGCTTATGATGGAAATAGAAAGCTAAAAATATTAATTTGCAAAAGTAGATCAAAGGCCTTAAATTATTACCCCCCTTTTTTTTTAAAGCAAAATTGTCACAGAGGTGGAAAATCTGAACTTAACTCTTCACCTGAAGGTGTTTTTATTTGTACTTTTCATGAAAATGAGTTGGCACAATGTTACAGAGGAAGAGCATACTAACACACCGGCTGTGGGCTGTGGAATGTGGCTTACTCTGCAGAGAGTAAGCGCCTGGGTCCCTTTCATCAGATCAGGTTTATAATCCCAGTCAGTACTGGGGAGGCGAAGGCCAAAGGATCAGAAATTCAAGTTCACTCTTGTTTACATAGTGAATTTCAGGCCAGACTGGGATAGATGAGACTATCTCAACAAAAATCATAGATAAGTAGATAGATAGACAATTGATAGATTGATAGATAGAAAGAATAAAATACAGAACATCATTGAGCCTTTTGACTAGGCAGAGAGCAGAGAAAAAGGAGGTGGTTAGAGATTAAACTCCCTGCAAACACACAGATACAAGTCAGAACTAGTTCATTGTTTTTAGGAAGGGTAAGCTGCAGTTTTGTTCTCAGGGAAGTCATTTCTTGTTTTGTTTTTGCCAGTGAGAAAGTCTTCAGAAGGTATACTCACTGACTGGTCATTAATAGTGTCCAGGGCTGTCATAACCTCTATATGAAAAGATTCTGTACATTTGCACTGATATGTTTATAACCAAAGTGTAAATCTTATTCTTTTGTAATATTAAGATAAATCTATTTATATTTATTTATATCAGTGAACATCTTTGTTTTAAATGTATATTAAGATATGTAATAAAAATAATTTCCTTTAAATAGAAATAAATAAATAATCACACTTGTCTCATGTAATATTTGAAGTTTCTTAAATGTGAATATTTTATTTCTAGATATTTCTTTTATCTTCTTAAATAGTAAGGATGTTGTCTTTTGATTATCCTCATGTGAATTATTTTCAGTTCCTTTGAAATTGTTCTTTTACAGGCATTTCATCTTTAATATTCTTGTTATTGTTTCACCTACAGATAACCACATTAACATGTAGACTTTGAATATATAGTCTTATCATTTTCAGTTGAATTTTATTTGTAGACTCTTCTATAATATACATACAGGGAGGCCAACAATGATTCTGAATCCATTGCTTCATCTATTTTCTTGGTCTTGGTGTTGAAGTCCTTTAAAACATATTCCACATGCAAAGATTCTAACATGCAATTGGAGCAAAAGGTGTGTATTTCTAGTCAGCTACTATCATTAGAACTAGTCTCTAGTGGTAGGGCATTCTTTCAACTTCTACAAGTAATGAGAGTAAGCTCATGTCCACTTATACCTGCATGTGTTAAGTTGCCTGATATTTCCTAGGATAGCAGAAATAACAGTGATTTGGTTATGCAGAAATGTCTTAGAGCGCCACATGCACACGCTACCTTACACGAGCTCTGAGGTTATCAATATAATCACAATATGATGTCTGTCTTCAAGTCACTTCAACAGTGAAGGATTATATACTTAGAGAGTATAAGAATATAGACCTCTCATACCACACACCTACTCAGGATAGAATTCTTAAGCTGTATTTTTGAAATGGCTGAGTGGTGGGGAGGGAGGGATTCAAGTTACAATTCTGAGTGAGGGGACAGATAAGTAAGGTCAAAATGGCTGCACTCATGATGACGAAGAAGCAGACTACAGTGCATGGTGTGTCCACTTGAGGAGTAAAGGTTTTCAGTTCTAGATTCTGCTGCTCCACCTGATGAAATTGAACGTTAATGTGGGCAGGTTTGCAATCACAAATATTTCAGATATTGGGAAATACTGAACCTTAACAATAATCTTTTGGAGTTTTTGAGGGGAGGTCTCACTGTCAAGAGTCATGATCCCTTTGCTGCAGCCCTTGAAATGTTAGGATTACCTGCATTCAATACTAGGTTAGGCTTCAGCCATAATATTTGAATACCCATGAACAAAATATCTGAAATTGAACATGATTATGTTGAAACACTTTACACTCTTCTGAAACTCAACAATCTTAATTAAGCTCTGTGATTTTTGCTGTCATTTTGAAGTCCAGAAAATAACATGGTCTTGTTTAATTCATAGCATGAGGACCCCATAAACAATGCAATCCAATCTCTATTTTTTCTTTAACTTTAACTTGTCTTAGAACTACTGTGTGTCACCATTGTGAACAAACTGTGTATAAAATTGCTCATATTTCTATTAACTGTGTTACCTCATTTTTCCCCTCAAGGACTTGTTGCTGGTATTATAGTGATTGATAGCATAATTATACTCAAAACTTTTTGGAGCATATTAAGCTTAAGCAGAAACTCTTGACTTCAGACAACAGAAGAAGGATGTCCCAGTGTAAGAAGAGAGCAAGAATCCACCCTTTTTCCATCTGCCCACCCTGTTTGGGTGGGTGCTTAATGGATTAGATGATGGCTGCCCATATTGTGAGGCTGAGCTTCTTCATTTACACTACTGACTCAAACGTTTTATATGATCTAGAAACATTCCAAGACTCACCCAGAAATAACGTTTTGCTAGCTATCTGAGAAACTTTTCTGAGTACAAGTTGGCATATGAAGTTAATAATTAACACACACACACACACAGCTTGAAAATGCTAGAAAAGTTGAGGACCTTGGGAAATTTCTAAATGCCATTCTTCAGTGAATGAAATTAGAATTCCTTGGAGAAATAGCTGATTTCAAAGTGGAAGCAGGAAAGACAAATGAGCATGAGCATCTTCCCAAGTGTCAGAAATTAAAGGTTTTGGAAAATAAGTACTTAAAAATGACAGTGACATGTTCAAAAGACTCAGAGCCCAGCATGGACAAGCCCCTACCCATCAAACTTGAGATACTGCAAGTCAATACATCGGTCATAGATTATACCTTATGGAATTACTGAATAGTCTGTGCTTTGTAAATAAACAAGTAGAGAAATACTCTCTCAGCTAATACACGGAGGAGTTACAGATTCATAAGCATGGACAGAAGTGCAGTGATGGTGATTTCAGGCACAAATCATCAATGGCAGTGTTACCAGTGAAAAGCAGATGAGATTTGATGATGAGATTCAGTAATCAGGTCATGAGGTAGTTTTAAATGTTTTATCCCACAGGACACTTTCACATGTGACGCTTACAAGAAGTTTCTCATATAAAGACTTGACATTTGCGATTTCAACTAGGTAATCATCATGCCATTAGCAGCGGGAAAGATAACAGTTCTTTTGAATGTGGCAAACAAGAACCATTGTCAAAATTTCACAAGTGAAAAAAATACACCAATAACAGATTCAAGTTACTAGGAAGTTTCAGAAAAAAAAAATTATTTGGAGCCAGCCTACGAAATAGTGGACCTGCATTTTCCCAATGTGATAGGCTCATACTTATTGAGTAGTAGAAGAGGTAAAATAGGCTAATTATTAAAAAGAAAGGGGACTGGGATGTAGTCCAGATGGCTGTGACCAGGAGCAGCCATATCAGCGTTCCTGACAGGGAGGATCAGGATGGGAAAGAACAAGATAATGAAAGGAAGAAGAGTCAAAAGCTGGGGACTGTAAGAGCTGTTGGGAAAAGACTGAAGTGGCTGTCTCACCAGGGATGGATGAGTATACAGCCTGTTGCTAGGCATAGCATCATTGTTTGAATTAACAGCGCATCCTCACTGTTAGCATTCATGAATTCTATAAGAAAATAATTCACATCATAACCAAGTGAGGTTTGTGGAGGCTTATTTAAGGAGTAACAGGTTGGTTTTACATCCGAAAACTCTCCATTGTAATTTAACCACTTTAATAAAGAAAAAAAATTATACAATCATTTCAGTAAACACAGAAGAATCATCTCATAAAAGTCACCAATTCTTGACAAAAATCAAACTAAATGGGAAACTTCCTTTTTTAAAGGTAATATTTTAATTAAATCCAAAAAATCCAAGATCTCATTGCAGTTTATAATCAATGTGTACATCATCAATGAGATTCTTTATGCTTTGGGAGGGGATTATACCCTTGAACTCCAGTATATATACAACATCTCAAATTAGGCAGCTCACTTCAAGAAGTTAGAAGCCTTATATTCTACTTCATTTGTTGATGTAGATATAGCAGTTCCTCCTAATTATTAATGTTGATATTACATTACAGGGATTTCACTTTTCAGAAGTCATGCACACACACACACGCACACACACACACATACACACACACACACACACACACACACCCCATAACATGCAACTTTATGAACTTGGGATGTTCATTTTTATTTATAAAACGGTATTTCTTTTAAACACAATTTTTAATTTATTCTTTGGGAACTTCACATCATGCAACTCAATCTCACTCATTTCCCAGTCCCTCAATATCTACCCTTCACCCTTGCAGCACCCCCAAAATAAAATTTAAAATATATTAATTAAAACACAACAAACCAAATAAAGGCCACTTCACCCCTCCATCGTCACCCCTCTCAAACACCTCTTCATTTGCTCAGTGGCATGGGAGCCACAGTGTGTCACCCAGCGTACCCTTTTGTCCACTCAACTTTACATGCAGATGTGCATTGCAATGATCTGGTTTAAGGCCTGCTTCTAGCACACCGTCATCACGGATCCTCACCGAAACACTTCTTGATATCCTGCTGTTGCCCGAGTCATGGAGCTCCTGCAGCCAGGGCTCTGCAGGGCCAGTCTCTTCATGCACTCTGGCAGGTCATAGATGAGGTAGATGTTAGGGAGGGCCAACTCCAGGCCTTGGATGTGGGTCTGATTTAGTCAGTCTAGGCCGCTGAGACTGACCCCTTGGGTGAGCGATAGAGCGAGCACCCTCTTCTCTGACAATGGCATCAAGGCAAGTTCTCCCACACCCGTGGTGAGGGTAGGGCTATCTCTGGAATATGGGGCCAGCTCTCAATGAGGAGTGAAGAAAGTTCTTCTGCTTCAATGACCATCGAGGGGCAGAGCCAGCTCTCCAGGGCCAATGAAGGACAGAGCTGGCCGGTCCTTGGATTTCTTTCTTTCTTTCTTTTTCTTTTTTTTTTTTTTTTTTTTTTTTTTTTTTTTTTTTTTTTTTTTTTTTTTTTGAGGACTATGGTTTGTTTTGTTTATTTAAAAGGAAAACTGAAACTCTAAATCATCATGTGGTTTTTTTTTAACTTAAAAAAATCCCCTCATAACATACTATTTTAAGTCCCATAAACAAAACAAAAAATGACCAAGTAGAGGTGTACAGGATAAGCTGCTAGTACCTCAGCCTGGGCCAAGGGGAGATTCAAGTAATTTATTTTTACAGCCCAGTGGCTGAGAGTCTTTAACTCAGGTTGCTAAAGGAGGAACGCCACAACATAACTGCTGGCTTCACTCCCTTCTTCAAAGCAACATGACAGCTTGAGAAGTCAACATCCTGGTAAAGTTCTGTGGTTGGAAGCAGGACATCATTCAACCATATGAAAAGATGACTTGGTCTAAGATGAAAATCTTTGAAGGAAAACCTCAACAGTCACCATGAAAATCTTCATCCAACAATCATCAAACTTGCTTTTGAGAGACATCTACCCCAAAACTTTGTAGTAGGAAAGAGGCAGCTAAAGGTATCCAGCCCATAGTCACTGCCTCACTCTGTCTGCATCAGACGTAGGTTGAAGAGAACCCTCAGACATCCATCTTCTCTGTGAGGGAAGATGAGCAGAGGCAAGGCAAAGTCTTTGTCCTTCACAAGTTCATTTCAGTCCTCGCAGAATGTGGGGTGGGGCCTTTCCTGTCTATTCCCATCATGCACTCTGGAGCCAGTACACTCATATCTGTCTTTCAGTTAAATCTCCTTGGTTTAATAACTCCTGTGGATTTACAGAAGTTAGGACAGAAACTTCATAGGACTGCCTCCCTGACTGCATGGTCACCAAGTGATGTGTCACATCAGTCACTGAAGACAGAGCACGTGAGGACCCTTCAGTAAGCGCCTCATCATCAACTCCAAGAATAGAATTGGTATTTGGTAGATTTAAGGACTCTCCACCAAGGCTGGACTGGGAATTCATAGACACCAGGTTATTACTGGGTACTGAAGCTTCTTCAAGCAAACTACTGCCCATTAGTGGCTCAGCAGTTGGTTCCTGTTCTTGACTCCCAGTTGTTCCCAGCTGCAAGTGATGCTTTCTAATATGCACATTTTTGCTCCCACTTTGAGAAAAGGTCTTCCACAGACTTGGCACTGATGAGGTTTTTCTCCTGAGTGAACTACCAGGTATTTCCAGAGGCTTGAATACTCAGCAAAGGAACGACCACATCCCTGGGCTTCACAAAGGAAAGGCTTCTCTCCCGTGTGCATGCGCTGGTGGTTCTTCACGTTCCCAGCTGTGGTGAACTGCTTACCACACCCAGACTCATGGCACATAAAGGGTTTCTCCCCATTGTGTGTCCTCATGTGCACCTTTAGCCTCTGCAGCACATAAAAGCTTTTCCCACAGCCTTCTGCAGGGCAGATGAAGGCACGCTCATTTCATGAGTCTTAAGGTGGTACTTGAAGTGTACTGGCCACACAAATGTCTGGTCACAGCCTTCAGTCGTGCACTTGAGTTTCTTCTCTGCTTGTGGAAGGGGCCCAGAGTCTCGGAGCTGCCCATCACCAGAACCAAGAGGGACACTTTCTCCATTGCTGTTGGTTTTTGCATTCTTTTCCAGCTGAGCGCGAGTAGCAGCAATCAAACTGTCATGGGCCAATTGCTGGACCCGGAGGAACCATGGAATACTACTGTCTGTGTTCTCACCAGAGAGGAAGTCATTCCCTGAATCCTCTGTCTCATCCTGTACAAACACAAAGTGCTCAGCTAAAGAGCCCAGACCTGCTCTTTTTAGGTTAACAAGGATAAAGGAAGTGCTATCACTTGGCTGTAGATCCTGCAACAGGCTAGGTGACTCTGGGGTGGACAGAAATTCTGGGGACTTCTGGACAGTCTGAGCCCTTGTCTCTTCTCTGTCTGAGCCTACGTTCACCTGAAGGCTCCTCAAAACAGCTGAAGAAGGGACCTTCTTGGAGGAATTAGTATGTCTTGGAGTATCATCTGGTAACATTAGCCGACTGCATTCTGAGGTCTCGGTCACTGGAAGGAGGGATAAGCAGGTAATGTCTTTAGCTCCTGATTCTACTAGCTCTTGTCCCAGGGGGATGGAGGTATTCTGAACAAACTGAACCAGGAGCTCTGGTTTGGATTCTAACTCATCTGATAACATTGATTCAGCTTCCGAAATCCTGTAGCTGTTTCGGGGGACAGGTTCAAATCTAATTCAGAGTCAACGATACCTTCCTGTTACACTCATATCCCTTTAAGAAACATTATGCTTTTCCTGTAAGATGCTGAACTAGGTTGGTAATCAATTTAACCTTCCAGTTCAGGGCAGCCGGCCCGCCATCACTCAGTCCCGAATTCCGTCCATACCGGCCCTTGGATTTCAACAGTCATGGTTCCTATGGTCCCTTGAATTATATTCCATTTTTATCCATAACAATGACTCCAGGTTTTCTTTATTAGTGTATATTTACTGTACAAGGGAATGGGTTTTACAGTGACGTTCTTTTTCAAGAATATCACATACTTTGAGCACATTTACCCCTTTCCCGTCTCATGTCCGCTCTCATCCACCTTACTCTTCCCAAGTAGCTTCCCCTCTCTTTATGTACGCAGATGTGCTTTTATAGGTATAATGTCAGTCCTCAGATTAGAGATAATGTGTTTTATTTCTGAGACCGCCTCCCTTTGCTCATCATCTTAAAGTCCCTCCATTTTATTACAATTGATACAATTTTATTCTCAGTTGCAGCCAAATAAAACTCCACTGTGGAGTCATATTTTATCTGTTTTTCTGCCCAGGGTCATCTAAGAAAATTACATAACAGCTACTATGACAAGCAATACAATAAAGATAGATGCGAAGATACCTTTGTGGTGTATTGATCTGGGCTCCTTTGGGGGTATTTTTTCAGGAATTTTTTTCTTCTGCTTTTAGGAAACAGTACTGGTTTGCATGATTGCAACCAGCAAACATTCCCAGTAGTGGTCTGCAAGAAGTCCATCTTCTCCGGCATCCCTGCTACATTTTCTTGTTCTTTGGTTGATACCAGCCATTCTTACTGTAACTAGACAGGATCTCAGGGTAGTATTTATATTTCCTTGATGATTGAAGAGTCTGACCCCTTTTTCAATAGTTCATTAGGCAATTTTATATCAGTTGTTATTTTTTTAAACTATTTATTGATTTGATCATTTGACTTCTTGGTATTTAGCTGTTGCATTCTTTACATCGTTTCCATATGCATCCCCCATCAGATGTACATGTATCAAAATTTTTTCTCCCATTCTTCAGGCTGCCTCTTTGCTCTGTTGCTTTCTTTGCTGTGCTGGAAATGTTTTACTTTCATGACACCCCGCTTGCAACCCCCCCCCAGTCAACTCTTGCTGATATTTTCTGATACTTGGAACCTTTTGTTCCTAAACAGAACTACTACTAAACAGATGGAAATCAAGCATTCATGTACATGAGGTTAGGGGGAGCTTTCCTCATTCAAATCACAACATATGGATTAGGGGAACTGGAGACCTTCTCTTCACCGATGAGCTCTTAGCTCCAGGAGGCTTCTGAGAGAGGGTCATTTGTCCTCAATTATATACCCAGCAGTGAGGCCACCAGACCGAAGTGGGTAGTTTCAAAGCCATAATCACTCAAATGACATTGGTTAAAATCAGTGGGCCACAAAGGAAAAAAAATGTGGGAAAGAGACTTAGTTAGGAAAGGGGTCTGGCAAGGGAAGCTAGAAGATGGGGCTCGGTTAGGGTGACCAGAATGTTCTATATAGTCCAAACTTGTCAAAGAACAACTTTTAATTAGTAACCTAAAAACTTAAAGCGTTTAAGACTAATGATAAAAGAGGAAAAGATGAAGACGAAAGTATTGACAAACGCTTAACAAAGTTAACCAAAAGGAAGACAAAGAATATTCAAATTAATAACATTTACAGGTGTACACCAAAAGAATGCAACAGATAGTAGAGAAATCCAGAAAGTCTTCAGGGAATACTTTATGAAGCTAAATCTAAAATGGACTGATTTCTAGATACAAGCAAAGCACTAAAATTAAAAAAGTACCAGCAACTAGAAGTGACTCATCATACGCAGAAATACAAACAAGGCCACACCTACCCAAACAAGGCCACACCTCCTAATTCCTCCCAAGTAGTGCTGCTCTGATGACCAAGCACTAAAATGTATGAGCCGATGTGGCCATTTTTATTCAGACCACCACACCATATGATCAGCTACCCATTGTTTGGGCACATACCCAAAGGATTCCCTATAGGAGTCAATGGTAAAGAATACTGGGATGGAGAAAAGGAATCCCATAGTCTTTCTGGGACTATCATGCATAGGTCTGGTGGATCACTTGACCTCTTGCTCAAAGAGGTCGAGGCATTACCAGGAGCTCACCATAGATAACCTCTCAACACACTGTTGGTGTACAGCCAGTTTCAAGTCTTTATTCCAGCCAGTTGGAACCACATTCAAATGTTCAGGATCTTGGTGGAGCCCCAAGTGTCCAGAACACAGGATTTTTAAGAGCAGAGACCTAGTCCAGGCATCTTGCTCAGCAGCTGCAAGGGGAGGAGGAGCTTTGGAGGAGTGAGCAGTTTGAAGCAGGCGGTCCTAACTGAGGAAGATAAGAGGTCAGCTGGAGGAGGTGCCCCACAAACAGGCAGTTTTGTCAAAGGCTAAGATAAGTTATCTGGGACAACCTGACCCTTGGTTCCCAGACAGAGTTTGGTTTTCCATGGAATTCTCTATCAAAGGAGATCAGATTCTAGTTAAACCTGGGGACAGCCTCAGCAAGAATCCAAGGTGGAGGGTCCTCTGCACTGTCTTGCCCTGTCACATGGGAGACAACAGACGTTAGACTCTAACCAATATATTTGCTATAAGGTGACCTGGATTAGCAGTTTCTTTGTTGGTGTCTGGATCCTAAGAGGAAGGACTAGAAAATAAAAAAAGATGGGAAAGTTTGGGACCAGGGTTTTTTGCACAAGCTGTCTTATGCTGAGCAAGCTTACTAGGAAGTATAGCATCATATATATATATATATATATGTATATGTATATATATGTGTGTATGTATTTATGATATATACATATAAAATTTGCAGGGGAGAAGGGGACAGAGTCAGCAGAAAGCTGTCTCACAATGGAAACATAGTTAGCTAATAGAAAGCTCATTCAGCAATTTTGCACAAAGGGAACACAGGATATCTCAAGTTCATCATCAGCTGACACTCAGTAGCCCTGGGGCTGATGACTCTAGTCTCTTAAGAGGAAATCTAATGGAAGTTCTTTCCCAGGCAGGACCCAAAACCTGAACTTTGAGGTCCTGGCTCTAGCCTCAGGCTGGACCTTGCCAAATTTGCCCCCAGGCCAGGCCAGGGAACTATTGTTCTCTTTGTTCTTTGTTCAGAACTTCTGAGAAATCCTGGCTCCTAACAATACAGAGGAAGAGGGACAACTCAGAAAACAATGCTCTCAGTGATTCTGAGGGAAAGGAGGTGGTCAGCAGCACCCTGACCCATCTCATCAGACAGCACAAGTGGAAAAGGATCTTTGGGGCACCTCTTAAGTCCCCATGAACGTTCCCTAAACATCCTCAATTGACCTTAGCATAATAAAGAACTATGATTATTTTGGGCTGCCTGCTTCATCTTAAATGTCCTCAAGAAATTATAGCCCCCAAAGAAAACAATAAGCAGCAATACAAAGTGAAAACATGGACTAGGCTTTTAAAATGAGCAATACGTTATTTAGGCTTGAGCACAGGTTGCTGACAAGCCAGATAAGAGACTCACGATCATCTGCTACAGTGCAAAGATGCAGAGTGTGGGGAAATTTGCTCAGGTCTCTCTGTAGATGTTCTCTTGCTCACATTTTTTGTTTTCCTATTTTTTCTTCTGACACTGTTGATACTTAATGGTTACAACTTCATTTTGTTTTTCATTTCTCCCACCATTGGACTCCTTCTTACAATTGTTTTTCTACATCAATATAACAACTAATTAATACAATAATAATATATAACCATTACTTTTTAAAAAAGCAATCCTAAGGCTCTTTCATGAAAGCAAGCCTTTAGAGTCATTGGCTCGCATAATCACGTTACTCTTGCTTAAACCTTGTATTCTAATCTGGTAAAAATTGTGTCTTCTAAAGTATATGATGTTTACAAACTGAACTCATAATAGAAAAGTCATTTCAGCCATTTCCTAACACAGTTAATCTATCAAAAGTAGAGTAAGTTTGGGGAGAATGTATTTGGTGGAGTTGTATCCATCACTACATTTCTGATTCTCAAAAACTTCCTGGGACCACGGTTGGAAGTGGAGGGTGTGGTAAGGATAGGGATGTGCAGAGGAGAAGAGGCATCTAGATGAACACATGAAAGAAACCTGCTGACAGACTACATGAAAGAGGTGGAGCATGCTCCGGGAAAGCCTGAGATGATTTGCGAACACAAGTAAAGGGAGGTGCTATGTAAATGACGAGCTCACTAGCCCACCCCCTTTCTTGATAAACTGTCATTTGTGTCTCTGGAATAATTCATTTTCCTGGGACACAGTGACCTAGAAACTTCAGTGTGTGCCCATCTACTTCCGACACAGATCCCATCTGCAACACAAGGTCTTATCCTTAGAGATATCACTAAGATTGTTGTTTACTGCGAAATCCACCACAAAGGGACCAGGAGATTGTAGTTCCACTTAGTGGCCGGCAGATGGCATTATGGGACCGCATAGATTCCCCGCCCCCCCTCTGGAGTAGGGGCCAGTGCGGTTATTCCAGCTGATCCCTTTCTATTAAAAAAGGAACAAGATTCCTGCGCTTTTTCGCGTTTTCTTTCTTTCCTCTTTTACTATTTTTCTCTTTTAAAGGAGGAGCAAGATGTAGCTTGGAAACAATGAAAAGGCCTTAAAGGAGCTGTAATTTCTCGGAGCAGCACTGAATACCACTGCGGCTCAAGCTGGGCCTTGCGGACCTCCTTCAGAGGCCGAGTATCCTCATCTCCATTTTATATTCACATTTCCAATGCAGATACACATGTATATCATAATTTAGTCTGCATTCTTATCTTTATTATTGCTTTATTACAACACATATTATGTAAGGTAATATTATTGTATTTATAACTTCATCTTTGGAATGTTTGTCAACTATTGTCTTGAATGAGTTATATTCAGAAAATAATTATAGTCATGTAAAGCTTTAATAACAGGGACTGTAGACTAAAGACTAAAGGATGTTTTGGAACTTACCATGATTGATGAATCCCTCATTAAAGATGCAGGACAGTGAAGAAGAGAATCTCAGTTCTGAAAGGCTTCCGACTTTATCTGAAAGGCAGGAGCTAGATGTATATAGTGGTAAAGAGAAATATTCATGCAAAAACCTACGATCTGGTACATAAACAAAGAGCAAAGAGAACACTGTTTGATTAACAGCCAATAAGACACCAGCAACACTGAAAAGTCAGTGAGTCACGATATAGTCAGGGCTAATAGCCAACAGACAGCCATGGTCAGCGGATGACAATCAGCCTTCAAAGTAGGCAAGAGGAGCTTTTCTCATTTCCCTAAGTGGGTGTGGGGGGCATGTGAGCAGTGTGTAATCATCTCCCTGAACGTGCTAGGAGAACATCACAGAGGATGAAATCCTCAGTTGATATGCTTAAAGGCTTAATAAAACCCAGAGAAATGACATTAGTCTTTAAACACAGTTCTTGTGAACAGCCTGTGTGGGGTTCTACCTGCTGGATGGATTTCTGCATGAAATCAGTGAACCTTGGGCATGTCCCTTTTTTACCTTCATTTTTCCCCTCACCATAATATTCCCTGATAAAGGCCGACTTCACTTCAATTTACTGAGCTGGGTCCTCATCTCTGAATTCTGAGACTTTACTGTCTCAGGTGGATTTTCCGTGACTGTTGAGTGTCTGGTGCCTGAGTCTTTGCGTTGGGCTCTCCTGGGCTGGGAAGGGCCCTGATGCATCCTAGCCTTGCAGTTGAGTGTCCTCAGAGGCCAGTTTCAGCTCTGGTCCTGTTGCACCAATCCAAAGACTGAGGTGTAGAATTTAAGCTGCCTTCAGGGATTTGTGCCATTTTCCTGTAAGATGCAATTCTATGAAGCACTAATTGCTGTAGTATGTCTTCAGGAACACTCCAGGATGAATTTACTTCACTATGCAGTCCTGTGTACACCATACAAAGCATATCAAAGTCTACTTTTGGCCACAGGGAAGATGGTTTGGAGCCAAGAGGCAGGCAAAGTCCAAAGAACACACTCCCTGGATGGTCTGATGCCACCTGCCCTCTTCAAAGAGGGACAGGAGTTTGCATGTAGTCACTTTGTTGTGTAGACATATCCCCCCATAAGCCTCCCTCAACATCATTAAAGATAATGCTAATTCACACTGATGTGATAGGTTGGGATGCCTGCTTAGTAATAGAAATTGTCGAAGCTTCCCAATTAATTGTTACCCATATTTATCAGGCAGATATAAAGCATTTGGTCTTGGTTTTTCAGAAGCATGAGGATGTATGATAGTCTCTCTTTACATGTTCTGTGTCTTGGCATTCTTTTTGAGCATAAGTTGGACTTTATTGTACTGTAAACAGGATCCAGCACTCTTGGCAACATCTCCCTTTCCCTGTCTGCTCCAGGTGTCTCAGCTGAGTCAGCCAAGATCTCTGCAATGCCATGTCTTCCTGGTGACACCCTTGCCTGTGAGGCAGCTAGGTCCAACCCACTGTATAACTCCTTTCCACCTGTGAAAAAGTGCAGCACCCACCATCTTGTTAAGCACATCCAGGACAGCCATGAAGGCTTCTGCCCAGCCCTGCCTGCCCTCTCCTGCTCCCTGGCTGCTGCTGAGTGAGGATCTGTAAGGAATACACCTTTTCTCTTGTTCCTCACCTGTGTTGTGTTGTCTCTAATATCCCCAGATTCACACACTGAACCTAGCATCTACCCAGAGAGTGCCCATCTGGCAGAGGTAAACTGCTTGCTACTCAGCAGAGACACACAAGCACATTAGCCAGTACAAACTGGCATCCTGAGTGAGGGATGGACACTGGGCACTCAGGGACTGGGCCCTCCATGACGAAAAAGACACAGCTAGAAAAGATATACCATGACCAGTCTCTATGCAGGGCTAGAGATCATAGCTGCTCTCCAAGAGACAAAATCCAATTAGAAGAATAAGGTAGTGCACGCTTGCTAGCTTCCCACTTTCAGAGGAGGCACTACCCACCACTTGGCCTGGCTTTGCATGCCGACTCCTTCAGAGTTTGTGAGAGTCACCTCCTCTGGGGAGGCAGGCTAGAGGAGCAGCTGGATAGATGGTTGGGGCCGATTACATCTCAGGGTGCCTCATAATTTACATTAGCACTCAACTGCACAAGAACTCTCTCTGGCATATGCTTTTTAAAAAAAATAGTCCTTTTATTTTTTTTACAATTTTGCACCTGAAATTTGTGAACAGTTTGATTGCTGTGTTTTAGTAACATTAGAATTCTCTTTTATTTTACTATGATTATATGTATATATGTCATGGGTGCAGGTGCAAGCACACGTACTGGCCACAGTCCTTGTGTGGAGGTTAGAGGTCAACTTTTAGGAGCAGGTTCTGGGGATCAAAATCAGGCTGTGGAATTTTGCATGGCTCCAATGAACCATCTCACTGGCTGTAGAATTTCTTGAAATTTACTTACGTACTGTTACGGACTTGTCAGGCAAGCACTAATGTAAATTGCAAAAGTATGCCTGTGGGTACTTAATGTTGGATAATTAGTTTATTTCAACTTCTGTCCATAGCATAAGTACATGCACAAAAATGATTATGTCCAGTATGGCTCAAAGCATTTTTTTCAGCCTTTCTCCATCCTGGAGATTGCTACATTGTATCCTCTGTTCAGAATTCAGCAACTACTCTGGAGAAGAAAAGTAAAAAAAATATGGATAATAATTTTGACAAATGAAAAACTTTAAAAAACTTTGCAGGTATAGTCTTTTTTTTTCAGAAACATTTTCAAAATAATTCCTGTCACTTCTTTAATTATAATATAGCTAGAGATTTAATGCCCAATATGAGCGTTATTCTCACCAAATCTTTCTTTCCTGACTGGTGTTCATGAACCTCACTCTAATTGAGATCTATTATCTGTGTTATAAAATATATCAGATGCACATCGCTTTTGATTCCTTTATATCCTAAACAGTTTGTTCTTGGCTGGTGAACAGGAAGGTACAGAGCTATCCCCTCCCCTCATGCCCACCTACCATCATCATCAATCACAAGTAAGTTCACTGGGGCCTCAGTGTGCAGCATAAGGCAGCTGACTTCACATTCTTGCTTTTGGTGATTCTTGCTCCAGTGGGAACCAGCAACCCACTCAACCAGCTAGAGGGCAAAATCCCAGTTAGAATCCAGTCCTGTCTGACTTGTTGGATCTACCTGCCCTGTTCAGTGGGGTCACTAGAAACCAACCTCAGTCTTTTGTCTTTCATATTTTACACACACACACACACACACACACACACACACACACACACACACACACACACACACACGCTGCTCACCCAGTGTGGCATAGAATTCACTGTGTCACTACAGTTGGCTGCAGCCTCAGGCCATTTCCATGTGCTGTCATTTCAGGGGTAAGTTCATGCCCAGCTTGTCACTCACACTTTATTGATAAATGTATGTGTTTATTTCTTTCTCAAAGCCCATGAAAGTAGAATGCCAGCTGCTTTCTTATATTAAGATATAAACTGAAATGCTAGTTTGGAGGAAAATAGGAAGCTTTTGTTAGTAAAGGCAAAACCAGACTATTATAATGAGGAATTTGATTATAAGAAATCAAATGAGTTGCTGAATGATCAGACCCCTGACAGTGTTCTGTCAAGGGAGGCATACATCGTGCACTGGAGTGACTGGAAACAGAAACAACATTTTATGTTGATATGGCATAACAAAATGATTTATTCATAGGAGACTATAGACATAGGATATACACATAAACTCCTTTTTTACCCTTCTGTATTAAAGTTTATTCTATGATGTTAAGTCTACAGCCTTAAGAAGAATATGTTGTATGTACATGTAACAGACTCTGGAGTAGATTGCCCTGAGTTTGGGAATGCATACAAATTACAGCTCACTTTCAGATTCCATTTGTCAAATACACTGGAAAGGAACTTCATACCTGCTCAAACTGCAATGCTCTTTTAAATTTTTTAAGTGGACTACAAATCTCTCTTCTAAAAAAGATTTATCTAAGTAAATATTATTTTTTAATCATTTCAAAAAATTAAAGGTGCAAACGTTTCTTATTTTGAGTGGCATAAACTCAAGCCCAGCACACAGCACATTTGCAGTTCCAGCGAGGTCGGCATCAGAGGCTGCTGGATTTCTTTTCTAACATATGGGCCTCAGAAAATAGGAGGAAGGTAACTTTGGGTGCTGTTAGAATACCAGATGAAAAGCTTTTCTTATGATTATTAAAGGATGAGATATGCTTTGGGAAATCGGCATTGTGATGAAGTTGTCTCATTCATGCTGATGGGCAAGACTCCACTTGGAAGGAGGGCTGATTTTCTTCTGTAAGAATAAGAGTGACAGTGACTGATTATTCTCCCTCTTCTGACTGAGTACATGTCCACTCCACTGGGTCCTTAATTCTGAAGTAGTTGAGAATTAAAAGTAAGCAGGGAGTGGTATTGTATGCTATGGATGGCACTGCACATTACAGGTGGCATGCATGTTGCAGATGGAAGTGTACATTATAGGTAGTATTGAATGATACAGGTATTACATGTTGCAGGTGGCACTATATATTACATATTTCATGCTACAAGTTCTTTGTATATTATAGCTATCATTGTATGCTATAGATAGCATTGCATGTTACAGGTGCATTGCACATTATAGGTGGTACTGCAGGTTACAGGTGGTATTTCATGTTATAGGTGGTATTGCATGTTACAGGTGTTATTGTATGTTACAGGTATCATTAAATGTTACAGGTGCCATTTCATGTTACAAGTGGCATTACATGTCATTGTTGACATTGTACATTAGAGATACCATTGCATGTCACAGGAGGCTTTGCACATTACAGGCTAGGACTCTGGGGAGGGCTGTGGAAGCTAGTGCTGTTTCATCACTGCCCCATGCCTAGCACGTTTATTCCGAATCTGGCAGCATTGTATTTCTGTACAAACTCATCAAACTTTGGTTTTATTTTTGGTCTCTTAGTTCTCTGTTGTCCTCTGTGATTCTTAGTCAGATGTGGTGGCTGGGTTGCCTGGTAGGGAATGCTCCTGAGATCCTGCCAGGTGTGGCCACTGGGGATTCCAGGTGGAATGTATTTCTAGGTATTGGGAGTTGACAATTAGAAGGGAGATGGGCTAGAAGGGGGAGCTGTTGGAGGGGGGTCCATAGGAGGAAGGAAAGCAAGGAAATCTGCTTAGTACCTTGGGAATTAGGGCAAGAGTGAGGTGAGGTGAGGGTGCAGCAGGAAGTCTGCTACAGAACTGGGGATGAGACTGGGGGATGATTTGGAGGAGAGTAGGGAGAGTGATCTGCAGTTAGTCTTCAGCAAATACAAGAAAATTGAAAGAACACCCTGCATTTTATCTGACCACCATGTTTAAAGCTAGACTTTAACAGCAACAATAGAAAGCTTACAAAGTCATAGAAGCTGAACAACTCTTTACTGAATGAAAAGATTAATGGACCAAGATAGAAATGAAGAAAGAAATTATAAACTCTCTAGTATTGAATGAAAACTAAAACACAACATACCCAAAGTTATGGGACACGATGAAGACAGTTCTAAGAGACAAGTTCATAGCACTAAGTACCTACATCAGAGAGATCTCACACACCTGAAAGCTCTAGAACACAAAGAATAAATCACAGCCAAAGGAGTAGACAACAAGCAATAACCAAGCCCAGGCTCAACACCAATAAATTAGAAATAAACAAACAAAAGAAACCAAAGCATCAATGGAACATCGTATTGGTTCTTTGAGGAAATCAACAAGACTAACACATCTTTATCTAATTAACTAAAAGACACAGTGAGAAGATACAAACTAACAAAAAAGGGGACGTAATAACAGACACTGAGAAAATCCAGAGAATCAGAAGGATAGACTTTAAAAACCTGCTCCAGGTTTTTAAATTGAAAATTTAAAAAGGAGTGGATAATTTATTTGATACATACAATCTACTAAAGTTAAATCAAGATCAGATAAGTAATTTAAACAGACTTATAACTCACTGTGAAATATAAGCAGTAGTTAAAGACATAACATAACACAACATAATATAACACAACACGAAGGCCACACCAAACTTTCAAAGTAGAGGTAATGCCAATACTCCTCAACTTATTTCACAAAATGGAAGCAGAAGAAACATTACCCAATTCATCTTATATGAAGTCCCAGTCACTCTGATACCCAATCCACATAAAGTCTCAACAAAGAAAGATAATTACAGGCCACTTACTCTTATGAACATAGATGCAAAAAGTCTCAATAAAATACTGGCAAACTGAATTCAAGAACACACTAAAAAGATCATCCACCATGACCAAGTAGGCTTCCTCCCAGAGATGGAGGGATAGCTCAACATACATAAATCAATAAATGTAATCCACCATATAAGCAAACTGAAATACAAAAGCCACACAGTAATCTCATTAGATGCAGAAAAGGCCTTTGACAAAGTACAATACCCCTTCATGATAAAAGTCTTGTAGAGATTAGAAATACAAGGGACAAACTTCAACATAATATGACAATTTACAGCAATCTCCCAGCCAATATCAACCTAAGTAGAGTTACATTTTCCACTAAAATCAAGAACAAGATAAGGTTGTCCACTCTCTTCATACCTATTAACTATAGTACTTGAAGTCTTATCTAGAGCAATAACAATTAAAGGCAATCAAGGGAATACAAATTGGAAGAGAAGTCAAAGTATCTTCCAATTCAATATCTGAATATCTTTATATGCAGATGATATGGTAGTATACATAAGTGACTCTTAAAAAATTCCACTGGGAAACTCCCACAACTGATAAAGACTATCAGCAAAGTATCAGAATTCAAAACTAATGCACACAAAAATCAGTAACCTTCCTATATACAAATCACAAATGACTGAGAAAGAAATCAGGGAAACAACACCCTTTACATACATCTTAAAATACCCTTACATACCCTTAAAATATACATCTAGGAGTAACTCTAACCAAGCAATTGAAAGATTTGCATGATAAAAATTTCAAGACATTGAAGAAGATATCAGAATATGGAAAGATCCACTATGTGCATCAATCAGGATTAATATAGTAAAACTGACCACCTTACCAAAAGAAATCTGCAAATTCCATACAATCTTCATCTAAATTATAATTTTTCACAGAAATCAAAAGAACAATTTTCTGCCTTATAACACACACACACAGGATAGCCAAAATGCTAAAATAACCTTGGAATAATAAAAGCTACTGGTAGCATCACCATCCCTGACCTCAAATTGTACTATAGAGTTATAGTAGTAATATGATAGCATGATATTGGCACAAAACCAGATATGTTTGTCAGTGACATATAATTGAAGACCCAGACATAAATCTATATACTTATGGGCACCTTATTTTTGATAAAGAAGCCAGAAACACACACAGGAATAAAGAGCATCTTTAACAAATGGTGCTGGGCAAGCTACTTATAGAAGAATCCAAATAGAGCCATAATAATGACCCTGAACAAAACTCAACTCTGCATGTATCAAAGTCCTTATCATATAACAAGATAACAAGATGACAAGATACTTCAACATAAAACTAGACACATAGAACATAATAGAAGAGAAAGTGGGGAATAGCCTTGAAATCATTGGCCCAGCAGACAACTTTCTGAACAGAACACTGTTAGTACAAGCATGAAGATCAGCAACTACTAAATGGGGCCTCATGAAACTGAGAAGTTTTTACACAACAAAGGACATCATCATCCAGACAAAGCAGTGGCCGACAGAATGCTAATTTTAAACTAGTTTCTCATTTTTTAGAGGACTAATATAAAAAAATATATAAAAAACTCAAAACCTGGACGCCAAGTAAACAAATACCTCAGTTAAAAAATGAGTTAGAGATCTAAACAGAGAATTTTCAAGGGAGAGAAAACTCAAATGGCCATAAGCACTTAGAGGAATGCTCCACATCCCTAGTCACCAGGAAAATGCAAAGCTAAACTATTTTGAGATTGTATTTTTCATGAGTCAGAATGACCAGGACCAACAAAACAAAGGATATCTCATGCTGGCAGGGGAGTAAGGGGAACACTCACCCACTGCTGGTGAGAGTGCAAACTTGTACAACAACTATGGAAATTAGTGTGGTAACTCTTCAGGATGATGGGAATTGATCTACTTCACGACCCAGCTATGCCACTTTGAGCATATACACAAAGGATACTTCATCCTACCATAGAAACACTTGCTCAGCCATGTTCACTGTTGCTTTATTTATAATAGCCAAAATTTGGAAACAACCTAGATGTCTTTCAACAAGTGAATGGACAAAGAAACTGTAGCACATTTATACAATGATCTATTACTCAGTAGTCTGCATGCCAAATGACACTGTCCTTTGGACAAAGTGACAGTATGCAGAATATGAAACCGAATGAGTGAGGAAACAGAGACTCAGAAAGACAGATAAGGTATGCATTTGCTTATATGTAGATATTAGCTGTTACACCAATAATAAGCTACAATCCATAGACCCACAGAGGTTAGGTATAGAGTAAGAAATTAGAGAGAACAGATAGATCTCCCTAGGAAGGGGAAACAGAATATTTAATTATTAATGGATGGGGAGATGTCACTGGAATAGAAAAATCAAGAAGAAAGGGGGAGAGGAGAAGGGATGAGGGAAGAAATACAAAAGACAACTAAAATTAAGGGCCATTTGAGTGGTAGTATGGAGACTCAATACAGTAGAAGCTTCATAAAATATATGAAGATGATCTAAGTGAAATGGCTAGCTAATGGGGAAAACAGAACCTCAACTGGATATCTCTCATCACCAAATGAGCCTTCCAGTACAGAGAATGGACTGTATCTCATTGAGCTGTTGGCCAAAGGAGTCCCATGTTAACTCCTGAACAATCCAGGCTATTTCCAAGGCTACAGCTTTCCCTCTACAAACTGACATCAAAGCCCTATTGCCAAAGACAACACCCACACAACTCACTGAACGTAGGAAGGTAGAGCTGGCACCTTCCTAATACCTTCACCCTACAGGCTTGGTACTAGAAGGTACTCTAGAAGTTACCAAAAGGGAAATGTAAACAATAACTCAGCCACAAAGCTTCTGATCTACAATGATGTTCTTCCTGCAAGATATGCTAATTCAATGGTGTCATAAACCTTGTAGAGTAACCAACCAATATCTGATTTGACTTAAGACCAATTCCATGAGATGGAATCTATCTAGCTTCTGAACAGACACTAGCTTTCCACCAATCAAAAGGCTAAGAATGTGACAGAGAGCAGCTGAGTCCTAGAATAGATTTCCCCCATGTTTCTGTAACTCACCTACTTGGTATTTCTACCAATGTACTTGAAAAAGGTCTTGATTTATAGCTTTCTTTGTTCTGTTACTATGAAATCTCCATAGAAACTTCATGAAACTGGTATCATGTTGGAACATGGAGTTTGGGGTAACCTAAGTCTGTTCTTGGGCCACTAATATTGAGCTTCAGAGTAGGCTGTCTCCAAGAGATGTTTATTATATTGATGTATACTGTAATAAAAAACATTGCTTCTTCTTCCTCCTCTTCTTCCTCTTTTTTTCTGTGGCATGATCTCATCTATCTCAAGCTGACCTCAAACTTATTATGTACCCAATGATAGCCTTAATCTTCGGATCCTTCTGCGTCTACAATTTAAGAGATGAGATTACAGGAACGCACCACCATGCCCACTAGTGTTGTAGGTTGAAGGCAGAACTTCATGTATTCTAGACAAGTGCTTTACTGCTTAGCTACATCCCTTGTCATAAACAAACTTTTCATTAATGTTTAGTTGTACTTTCTTTGAGAAAGAACTTTGAAACAAATTGCTGAATTTTTTAAAAAGTATTTTAATAATGCCAGGAACATGGCATTATGTGGTAGAGCTCTTATGTAGCATGCCAAGGCCCTGGATCCTAGCCTCAATTTCATGAAAAAAATATTTCTGTTAAGTTAAAGGGATGGAGATGACATGTCATAGGTTCAATTGATTGACACTGACATGAATTCTCCTTCAGGAGAGGAGGGGCAGGGTGAGTGAGAGAGAGGTGTCTGGGCGCGTTGAAGCAAGGAATACCTTAGTTCTGCCACATGAAGTAGGAGGTATATATGTTTAAAGGTTTCTGATAGGGAATGGATGTCCCATACCACCATGCAGCACACTCAGTTAATAAGGCAATGTGACTGAGGTTTATGTGCTAAGAGTCAAAGAAGTGCTGAGTAGGGGTGAGGGTGGCTCATGTGCCAGTTCTACTGAAGATGCCTGGGACATTGTTGGGAGTGTGGGAGGAGAGCAGAGGTAGCATGTCAGCTCTCTGGAGCTAATGGCTTCTTTAAGGGTTACATGCTCAAAATTAATAACCATTTTTCTAATAGGTGAAGGATAGCTTGGAGCACACATACATTTTTCTCAATAATCTTACCTGTTTGGTGTGTATAAAATATATAAATAATGATTGGCCTTTTGATAATGATGGAATACAGAACTGTAATTTATGTGTACATTTTATTTTGTTTATGTAAAATGTGTCACCAATATATCTTTTAATTGCATTTCATAATCATCATGGTGAGAGCTTTTAAATCTGTCTTTATTCTTCAAATAATTTATGCTGTTTATGTTATCCTTCCCTTGTTGTAGGTAGAAAGCAAGACTCAGAATACCAATTGGCTTGCTGAAAGTCAAATAGGGAACTCTTAAAATTCTAACTTTCTTCTCCTAACTCTGTATGTAGAGTTTTGTGTGTCATAGATACAAGGTCTTGAGGGTATGAAAGGATTTTATTTGTAGATTAGTTGCCCATAGTGACTTCAAGTAGTCAGTGGATACTCCGTGAGGATGCCCTTTCAACCTGAGAGAGAGAGAGAGAGAGAGAGAGAGAGACAGAGAGAGAGAGAGAGAGAGAGAGAAGGGGTGGGGAGGGGAGAGGGGAAGAGGAGAAGAGAAGAGAGAGATCCATTCCAGGGCTTCTGGGGACAGGACTTTTAGAACTAAGTTTCTTTCAAATAAGGTAACTGCAAACCTTATTGGCAGGCCTGTGAACTCTGCTACGTAATAAGGAAAATGCTTTAAATCTCACCTACCCTTCCATGCTGTGTCACAGCTAGAGTCAGTCAGTCTAAGCTGTTTTCTAGACAGATCCTAGCAATTAATATTGTAATTTCCATGCATAGTGCTCCCAGCCTCACACATTCATCTAAAGCGCTTTTCTTTTGAACAAACGCAACCAATAAAAAGACAGTAGAGACCATGTCTGTAATGCTTGTCTTGTAAATTCAATGTCTCCAGGTTCTGTCAGAGTAGTAATCCACAGTTTCTTTCTGTTCCTTTAGCCATTACTTTCTTTCCCTCAGTTCTTTGGATGAATTTCCTCCTGCTCTCAATTTCTCTTTTGAGCCTGTTTATTCTCACTTTGGTGCTCTCACGGTAATAACAGGAAGTTGGTAGTTAATGAAACGGCAGCATACATGGAGAGGACTCTTAGGTGTCAGAAATCCAAGGATGAGGAAGATCTGCTAGCCAGAGTCTTTGAGTATCTCCACCCTGGCACAGACTCTGCAGTGGTCAGTTCAGCCCATGCTGTGGCTGGAGACTACTCTGTTAACTTGTTTCAAGAGGAAAGCAGACAACAGATCAAAGACCCCAAGCATCTGCTGCTGTGAACACCTCACCCTTGAGACCAGGTAATGTTGAAAAGCACTGAACCCGATGGACACAAGTATTAGTTACATATGTGAATTTAACGCAAGCTAACACCACCACAGCTTATTTTCCTACCAGGGCAAACAGGCCTCTGGTTTTCACTGTTCTGTTAACGGTGCCTTTGCCTTCCTTCAGCCCCTCTCCAAGTACATATTGGACCCTTGTATTTAGCTTAGTACTTTGTACAGTAGCTTTCCTTCCTACCTTGGAGTCATCACTTGTCTGAGGTGTGATAAAGTCATTTTAATAAGTTAATCATGTTTCCCATGGGGTGGGTCTGTATCTGAAAATGGGGTGTAGAATTGGGAACCAAGTTTAACCCTGACTCTACCTCACTGTACAAACTGGACAATTTACTATCATTTCTTCTTCTATAAAGTGGGTTTTCTTAATATATAATATATATTTCTAATCTATCATCTATCTATCTATCATCTATGTCTTAGTTAGAGTTTCTGTTTCTATGAAGAGACACAATGACCGTGGCAACTTTTATAAAGAAACATTTAACTGTAGTGGCTTACAGTCCAGTGGTTTAGTCCATTATCATTGTGGTGGGACAAGGTAGCATGCAGGCAGACATGGTGCTGGAGAAGGAGCTGAGAGTTCTACATCTGGATCTACAGGCAACAGTAAGTGAGCTTGTCTTTCACACTGAGTATAGCTTGAGCAAGGGAAACCTCAAAGCCCATCCCACAGTGGCACACTTCCTCCAACAAAGCCACACCGACTCCAACAAGGCCACATCTCCTATTAATGCTACTCCCTATGAGCTTATGAGGGCCAATTACATTTCAACTACCACATTCCACTCCCTGGCACCATAAGCTTATTACAATAGCATAATGCAAAATGCATTCAGTCCAACTTCAAAAGTTCCCATAGCCTATCAGAATCTCAATAATCTTTAAATGTTCAAGCTTCAAAATCTCTTCTGAGATTCATGCAATCTCTAAACTGTAATCTTCTATAAAACAATAAAAAGTAGATCACATTCTTTGAACATATAATGGCACAGGATATACATTACTGTTCCAAAATGTAGGAAAGAAAGCATAGTGAGAAAATTCTGGATCAAAGTAAGATTGAAAACCAGCTGGACAAACCCCAAACACTGTATCTCCATGTCTGATGTCAAAACAATCTTCAGATGTCCAACTCTGTTCAGCTTTGTTGACTGCAACACAGTTTTCTCTCTTTGGCTGATTCCGTTCCCTGTTAGCAGCTCTCCTCAGCAGGTATCCATGGTTCTGGAATCTCCAATGTCTCAGAGTCTCCAAGGCAACCCAGGATTTATCTTCACAGCTTCACTCATGGCCTCTCTAGGCCTCCATTCAGGGATATCTCTGACAACTGGCTTCAGTAGTTTTCCTTAGTTGAGGCGTAAGATTTCATACCCCTTTTCTTCTCTTTATGAAGCCAGAAACACATGGCTGAAGTTTCCCATTTCTACTACTTACTGGGGCTGGAACATGGCCCCCTCATTAAATTACGTCTTTACCAGCTTTTTCTCCTTCACTGCTTAAGCTTGGTTGTCCTGAAACTGGATCTCTAGACCACATTGGCCTCAAACTCAAAGATCCACTAGCCTATACCTCTGGAGTACTGGGATTAAAGGTTTGCATTACCATATCTGGCTCTAAGCTTTTCTTTAATTTCTCTTCACAAGTTGGAAACTTAGTTAGATGAGGTCTTGCCCTGAGGACATCACATCCTTTATTCCATTTCTAAATCTGTTTATCTCCTTGAATAAAGGAGTGAGCTCCATTCTACTTCCCGATGCTCTTTCTTTTTTCTTCAAATTATACATTTTGTATTTCCCCTTTCTTGTCTTACCTTTTTTTCATTATAAATCTTCACTAGAGCTAACACTAGTCACCACAAAACAGTCTATACTAGGCTCTTTTGAGATTTCTTTACCCAGTGCAGTTAATCTAAAACTTTAGTTTGGCCTCAGGTTGACTTTTTTGACAAGGGCAAAAATGAGTCACATTATTCACCAGAATATTACAAGAATGAACTCTAGGCTACATACTAACATTCTTCTCTGAAACCTCTTAAGCCAGGCTTCCACAGTTCATCAAATCACCCTCAGCACTACTCTTTTCCACGTTCTTCCTACTATGGCTCATTAAGCAGCACTTAAAGCATTGAACTACCTTTCTAACCTACAATCCCAAGGTCCATATTCCTTTAAACTACCCTAGTCCCTGGTACCAACTTTATCTTAGGGTTTCTATTGCCATGAAGAGACACAGTGACCATGGCAACTCTTATAAAGAAAAACATTTACTTGGGATGGTTTACCATTTCAGAGGTTTAGTCCATTATCATCATTGTAGGACATGGTGGTATGCAGGGCAAGTGCTGGAGAAGGACCTGAGAGTTCTATATCTTGATCCACAGGTAACATGAAGTGAACTGTCTTCTACACTGAGCATAGCTTGAGCAAAGGAGACGTCATAGCCAGACTCCATAGTGATGTACTTCCTCCAACCAGGCCACACCTCCTAATAGTGTCACTCCTCATGAGCTTTGGGGGCCAATTACATTCAAACTACCACAATATAGAATTAAACAGTATATACCTGTATGATGATAATTACTTCTTCCTAGTGTTTGTCTTTGTGTGACATGTTGCATCTAGATATTTTAAGATAAATTAAAGGCTTCTAAGATTTTGTTACCTCTATTTTAATTAAAAATTTTTAATTGGCACATTGCAATTTCACACATTTTGGGGTACAATATGATATTTTGATGTACAGATATAGCCAAGGATTATTAAATTGAGGTAGTTAGCATATCCATCTCCTCCAATACTTGTCGTTTTTTGTAAAGAAGATGCTTAAAATTTCTGTCCTAACCATTTTGATTTGTATGATACATTGTTTTTAACTAGAGTTAAATATTTTTCAGGGACAGCAGAGATGTCTTAGTCCTAAATAGAACTTGCTGCTCCTGTAGAGGTCTGGGGTTCAATTCCTAGCACCTAAGTAGTGGCTTGTAACTATCTATAACCCTAGTTCCAGGAGATCTAACAGGCACTTACCTGGTGCATATTCATGCACAGAGGCAAATATTATCCACATAAAACTGAAAATAAATAAATCTAATGAATTTTTTTTGTATAGATACCAAAATCTTGCTCTTTCAATATAACTGAAATGTTGTTGTCCTATTCTTTTAGACTGGCACCATGTTACCTTGATCAAATCTTCATATGACTACCTACTCTTAGCTCTTGTATGCTACTATCATTTTGCTGCTTCTTATGTATCCATTTAGCTAAATGAATAAATTTGGTCTTATATAACCCGGGCTGGCCAGAGCTTATGACCTTCTTGCCTCTATGTTCTAGTACTGGGATTCCAGGTATGCTCCCTACCTGGTTTATATGGTGCTATGGACAGAACCTATAGCTTCATGCATGGTAGGCAAACACTATACCAGTTGAACTACACCCTAACCCTCTATCTCATTGTTTCTGAGCTTGTTTTCAGATTCTAGGTACAACTGAGACAAAGCAGTATGTTGACCTGTCCTTCTTCCATTAAGCATAATGTCCTAGTCCACCCATATTGGCTACCTGGGCAGGACTTGTTTCTGTTGAAGATTTAATATGATTCTGTATGAGCCCTTCTCCACACAGCCATTCACTAATGGACACAGTTGTTCTATGCTTTAACTACAGTAACAGTTCTGCATTGAACATGGGAGTGTGAATCTCTACTGAATTAACTCCATTGTCTCTGACAGCTCTCCAGAAGTGTGGTTTCTGGAATGTAGTGCAATTCTATTTTGAGCTGTTTATTTAAAAAGTATTTATTTAATGGGTGTTTGCCTGCATGTATATCAGTGCATCCCTTGAGTGTCTGCTGCCTGCATAAGCCAGAAGGCATCAGAACCTCTGTAACTGAAGTTATAGATGCTTATGGGCTGCGATGTAGGTGCTGGGAATTGAAAAACAGTCAGTGCTCTAAACTGCTGAGCCATTTCTCTAGTCACAGATGTTTATATTTGAAGAAACTTCCATACAGTTTTCATAATGAATGTATACCCCTCTTACAATACTGTAAACAGATTTATTTTTTTACTATACTTGTTAACACCCTTTTAAAAAATAATAGTCATTTTAACAGGAGTGAGTTGATATCCACCTTGCATTAACTAAATGACTAATGACTTCATATATAAAAATCCCTAAAGACTTCATCAAAAACATGTTAGCACTGGTAAGCAAATTCAGTAAAGTAGCAGGATACAAAATCAATACAGCAATCAGTAGTGTTTTTACAATTTAACAATGAAATATTGAAAAAGGAAATCAATAAAACAACTACATTTACAATAGCTACAAACAGTATTTTGGACTAAATTTAATCAGTAGGTAAAACATTATAATTGAAAACTATAAAAATTTCTGAAAAAACTGGAGATGCTAACATGAATAAGTGAAAAGAAATCAATGCTTGTTGATTAGGATTAACACAATAAAATGCTCATATACACAGGTATCTGTAGGTTTAGTCAAATTTCTGACACAATTGCAATGTCATTTTTCATAAAAATGAAAAAATCTAAAATTCATATACCAGAATAATAGACTTTAAGAATTCGAAGTTCCTTAATGAAAAGAGCAACACGGGTGGCATCCTCCTATGTGATTTTAAAACTTATGTACTATAAACTGTAGCTATCAAGATAACACAGTCCTAGAATAAGGACACATTGACCCACGGGATAGAATAAAATGCTCAGAAATAAACACATATTTGTGGATAGCTGATTTTCAACAAAGGTGTTAATAACAAACAGTGAAAACTGAATGATCTTGTCAATACAGAGTTTGCAGAAAATAAATACCCAGAGCAGAAGGCTAAGAACAGGCCCTGGGCCATTGAGATGACTCGGTATGCAAAAGTGACCTAAGTTTATTCCCTGGAACATAGCTAAAGGTGGCAGGAGGGAATAAACTCTACAAACTTGTCCTGTTGTGACCTCCAAACACACTGTGACATGCACCTCCTCCCCGTTCATCATGCACTCATGCACACGATAATTTTTCTTTTTTTTTATAAAATAAAAAGTAGACATTCATTTCAGATGACTTCACTAATAGAATAAATTTAAAAATGGATTTGAGTCTTAAATGTAAAAATTGAAAGTGTAAAATTAGAAGAAAACGGATGTGAGACTGCATGAGGCTGATCAGGAAAGTGACTGTTTAGATTGGAATCTTGGAATTTTAGGCAAAAAAGAAAAAAATAGACAAATGGTAAAAAATAAATTAGGCAGTTATTTTAGTAAACAAAACAACAGAATGATGAGCAAATCATGGGACAATGGAAATTTTCCCAAATTATATATCTTCTGATATGAAAAGTATATGAAGAGCTCAATAGTTTAATAACAAGAAAGCAAATATGTTGAATTTTAAAAACAGGCCAAGGACCAAAAGAAACATTCATCAGAAGACATATAAATGGCCAACAGATATCCAAAGAAATTGTTCTTGGTAGTTTATTCATTTATTATCATTACTTATGTGTGTATTGTGTTATGTACATACTATTTGTAAAGTGTTGTGCATAAAATTTGTACAACTGGATGTAGCCAATGCACTTGGAAAAACTCAGATGAGTCATATTCCTTTAATGAAGAAATATTACTGCACATACAAATATTGATGGCTGTTTTCAATTGCAAAATAATTGAAAGGATTTAAATGTACAACTATAATAGTCTGGCTAAAAATATCACAGTGCATTTACTCAGTGAGAAAGCCCCCGCAATAAAAATACAGGTTATAATCAGTTTGAGAAACAGAAGAAATGCTTACTGTGAGCATGCTATACTCCAGAGTTGAGTTAAGGGATTGAAAATACCCGTTTTAAGTTCATCCTCTGTGTATCACCTGATGAGGCTGGGATCCTACTTATCTATTTACTGCCTTGTGAGGTTAGTGAACACTCTTGATGATAATCACCTAGGTTACCTACTGAAAACATGTGCAGAAGATACAGGCATCTTTAAATCTACTACGTATTTGTATTTTTATTTCTTTTCAGAGTTTCATGTTCATTTAGGCTGTTTTAATGAGATATAACTTAGAGTCCCCACGTCATTGATAGTGTAGAGATGACTTGCTATTGGTATCTTCTCGCAAATTTGATTTTTCCCTTCTCTGGGATGTCAACATTTTGTAGAATTCAAAGTTACAAAACTGGTTGCATTAGTTCGCTTTCTGTTGCTGTGCAAAACACCATGACCAAACCCAACTTGGGGACAAAAGAGTTTAGTCTTCTACATCACAATCTGTCACTGAAGGAAGCCAAGGCAGGAACTCAAAGCAAGAATCCAGAGACAGGAACTGAAGCAGATGCCATGGAGAAGTGCTATCTACTCCTCCCATTTGTTTCTTTACACACTGGAGGACCACCATCTCACCACCTCACGTGTGGCACCACTCACCATGATTTGGGGCCTTCTACATCCATTTCCAATCAAGAAATTGCTCCAAAGGATTGCTTATAGACCAATCTAATGGAGGCATTTTCTCAGCTGAGGCTCCCTCTTCTCAATTGACTCCAGATTGTGTCAAATTGACAAAACTATCAAAAAGCCCACTAGCATAGCATATATGCTGACCAATCAAAAGCAATGCATGAAACACAGAGAACAGATGCCAGCATCTGCATCTGGACACAGATGAGCATCACGAGAGATCCTCCTCTGCCTTAGTGATTAAGGATAGGGTCTATTCTCTGACCCCCAGTCACACTTCACCAGCAAACCCAGAACTATTACAGTCTTAGGAATTGATGTGTTCTTCCAGGGATGGAGAAGCAAAGTTTTAATGAGACAGTCATTTTAACACACTGAAAGCTGTTTCTTCATAAAACTCTAATAACCAAGATTAGTAAGGTTTACAACAAGTTACATTAGGAAATCTGCACAGAGTTCTTAATGAAGTGGCAAAGATAATTATAGACTTCTAATTAACTACTTAATTGCTATAAATTAGTAAATCTCCTAGCTTGGCTAGCTTTTACTGAGTTTTGTTACTGAAAAATATTGAAAACTCCCACAACACTCTCTTCAACTTTCTTATTATACTGTCAGTATAATTAACCATTTCCTTACACTACTGACCTTTAAAAACAGACATTTAACTATTTTTATTTGTTCTCTATTGTGTTCAATCATCAGAAAAATAGTAATGTCTTCAGCAAGCAACTAGCACCTTAACTTAAAACTTGGATCTATGTAAATTATGAAATATTGAGTCACAACTTGGATCTCTGTAAATTATGGAATATTGAGTCACAGGGCCTTGAGACTAATGCAGCCCTATTTCTTAAGTAGATGGGAAACCATCTCTAACTCTATTACCAGGAAAGGGAAATTATCAGCTAATACTTTATGATACATTTTGAGGCTTGTTATGCATTAATGCATTTTTTTCTCATTATCATATCCTCATTATGAAACAGATAAGTGCAGCTGTGGCAGGACAATTGCCACCTGCAATTAAGTCAATGAAGGAGAAACCGTTAAGAATCTAAAGCAACCTTTAGAGTACCAAGAAAGGTTAGTCAGTGGGCAGCAAATCACATCCAGAGGAAGGAGAAACTCTTCCGTGCTCTTGGAGAGACAAGTGATTCCAGGAGCAATAGTGTGCTATGTCTGTCCAAAGTTGACAGGAAGCAGCTTAAGGATTTCACAACAAAGAAAGGGAACATGTTTGAGGTGAGAGATGTATTTATTGAGCGAATGTTTGCAAGTCCCAAAACATCACATGGTCCTCCATAAATATATGCTGTCTTAGGGTTTCTATTGCCGTGATAAAAACACACTATGAACTATGACCTTACAGAGACCTTGGCAGCATGCAAAGGGCCTGCATGGGTCAGCAGCAGGACCTCTGCATATATGTTGCGGCTTTCGGTTTAGTGTTTGTGATGATTATCCTCGACTACACCTGAAATTAACTAAAATCCCGAAATGGAGAGGTACATCTAGGAGGAATTTTTGTTTAATTTGGAGTGGGAAGATCCACATCTAATCCAGATTGGTGGGAGTCACACCTTTGGTCTGGATCTTTGAGGTGAGAAGACACATCTCCAATTTGGGTCACACCTGCTGGAAGCCTGTATAAGGACATAGACTAAGGAAGTTTTTGTTCTTTGCCTCCTTGATGGCAAGTCCATTTATTTGTTCAGTGGCATCATAGCCACTCTTTTGGGAATTTCCTTCTGTTTATTTTGTCCAACTCTGATGTATTAATTTTTGTTTTATTTTATTTATTTTATTATTATCCCTTTTTTTTTTTAAAGGGATTCTCTTTGTTTCTAGTGGGAGACAGACAGGGAGTGAGTTCAGAAAGGAAGGGAGGTGGGGAGGAGCCAGAAGTAGCAAAGGGAGAGGAACCAAAATCAGAATATATTACATGAGGGAAAAAATCTATTTTCAATAAGAGGAAAACAGAACAAAACACAATGAGCAACCACTCCTTGGGGAGGAAGGGTTTATTACATCTTGGTTTGTAGTCAGTCCATCATCCAGGGAAATCAGGACAGGGACTCAAGGTAGTATTTGGAGGGAGAAACTGAAACAGATACTATAGAGGAACACTGCTTACCAGCTTGCTTTTATGGCTTGCTCAGCTCCCTGTTTTATACACCCTAGGACTATCTACCCAAGAATGGCTCTGCCCTCAGTGAGCTGGACTCTCCCACATCAATCATTAAAAAAATCCAGGAGAGTCTTGCCCTGGAGCCAATCAAGTAGGGGGAATTTTCTCAACTGATTTTTTTCTCTTCTCAAATGAATCTGGCCTCTCTCAAACTGACACTAAAAACAGGCCAGATGCATTCTTCTGTGCCTGCTTAAAAATTAATTCAAATGAAACAATTTCTTTAACTTACTGGACATACTCACTGAGGCTTGAAACAACAATTCACTGATTACTTTTTTGACACCTGTGGGAATAAAGAATTGTATAGTGAAAAGACACTTTTAAATTTCAGTCCAGTGGCTTTGTGGAAGGAATCAATACTTCTTTCACAAGTAGTACACTCTTGGTACTGGACAACATTGTGTAGGTGTTCCTCCTTGGCTTCATAAATGTTTACTATGAACAAGTACAGTTTCCATTTGCTCATACATGAATTTATTATTGTATTTAACATTTCTGCTATTGCTTAAATGTTATAATCCAGAAAGAAAGGCAAATGATGTTCCTGGAGATTATGAATACTGTGAGAATCCATTTCACATGCAACATAAGTATGGCTGCTGTCAGCCTCACTTTATGTATCCTAGAAGTATGATTATGGAAGGGACCCTATTAATAGTTTTGGGAGGGAAAGTGGTTAAATTACAAAAAATGCAAAAGTCTTATCAGACAGAAGGATTGGCATATAGAACTTACAAACTGAGTTCTGTTCCTAGGCTCACGGAAAATGTCAGGAGAGAACTGACTCCCTCCAATTGCCCTCTGGCTTCCACATGTGCAACACACACACACACACACACACACACACACACACACACACACACACACGTTTGCACACACACATGCACACAGTAAATAAGTAAATAAATATTCTTTAAAACAAAAATGTCGACAAAATCTATTTTAGATTTGTTTGTAAATATTTGTCTGTGGTGCTCTTCCTGAGAATGGAATCAAGGAGGCCAGGGCTGGAAAGAAATATCAATAATATTTTCATGCCTTGTGTGGACTTGGCAAGTCACTAAGTTCTTTAGGCCTCAGTTTTATTAGCTACTCATTTTACTCACTTATGGCATGTTGAACAATTCGCATAAATATATCGCTGAGGAGGTGGTTTGTGATTTGATTTGGTTTTAAATTAACATTACTATCACAACATGCCTATCAATAGCTGAGATGAGATAATACTTTCTTCTAAAATATAACTGATGACAACTTTTGAAAATGTTCAGAGAGAGAGGAAGAGAGAGAGAGAGAGAGAGAGAGAGAGAGAGAGAGAGAGAGAGAGAGAGAGAGAGAAGCTAGTGGTATCTGGGTAATCCTTCCAAGCATTACATTGCTCTGATAGGACTCTATAACTCATAGGCTTTGCTGGTATGTGGCCTCAGCCACTGAACTCAATGACTGATAGAGTCTCCACAATGAGTCAGAGGTTGATTTTGACATTCATGTTGAGCCAGGGGTTGAAGATTTCTCCAATACCATGCTCCATGACTCTTTCTTGGCAAAGTGCTGGGCACATCTATCACTGCCACAGATGTTCTTTCCCGGACATCACTGTCATCTGCACCCTCTGCAATGTTACCCAAGGCACTTCTCCAACCTTACCTTGACCATGTGAACCCAGGATGGCTTTTCAGTCTGCCCTGGGCAGTCTCCTGCTAAAGTCCCTGGTACATCATGAACATTAAATTTATGTCAACTTGAGGGCTGAGTGCAGATTCCAGGGTTTTCAATGCCCGTTCAGTTCTTTATCTTCTGAGGTTCACAGAGGGCAGGAGCCAAGCTGAGGCCATGTTCTGTGCAGTGACCTTTCTAAGTGTGAGGCTTGGTGCAAACCTAGGGAGGTCCCAGTAGGGTTTTTATCAAACTGGGAAAGAAGTTTTCTCATGTGAGAACACACAGGACAGGTCTAAGTTAAAACTGTGGGTTTCGGTGTCTTTCCTATATTTTTAAATGCAGAATAGTGCTTTCCCCCTGTTTTTAGATTTAGTTTTTATTTTTAATTGTGTGTGTGTGTGTTTGTGTGTGTAGGCTCCAGAGGCACCTGTGTTGCTATGCCCTTGGAGTCTAGAGTCAGCATATCCTCTGGAGCTGGAATTACAGGCAGTTGTGAGTCACCTGACATGGGTGTTAGGAACCAAACTTGAGTCCTCTACTAAAACAGCAAATGCTTTTAACTGAAGAGACATCATCATTACTTACTTTTTGCATTCAAAGAAATCATCTCTTATGCCCATGAAAGTCATGTAAATTCCCCAAATAAAATACCCACTCCAAATATAGTAGATGTTACAAATTCATAAAACTTTAGAATAGCTCCCCAAATTATCTTTAAAGATGCAGAAACTGAGCTCGGAAATACTAAATAATGCTGAAGTCTCATGCCAGGAATAAATCTGCAAATTACACTTCAAAGTCTCTGACTCTGCACTTCTATCTACTATTAAATGTGGCTTTGTATACAGAGAAGGTAGGCTCTGTCCTCAGACCATGGACCTCTCCACAACATTCAATGAAGGAAGGAAACAGGTAAGAAAAACCAGCTTTCAAAGGAAGGCTGACCTCAGGCTGCGCCATGTATTCCTTCTTTTGGGTGTTGAGGAGGTAAACAGTGCCCCACCCTCCTCACAGACAGAGATACTTGTGACCTCGGTTTTATTACCTTTTTCTTGGCAACAGAGAACTAAGGCAGCAAATGGAATTAAGGTTGATCATCAAATACTCTGAAAAGAGTGTTCATATTTTTCTGGATCTTGTAAGCGGGCTGAATGTAAGCATAAGAGCCCTTCACCATGAGGAAGAGAGGGAAAGAGTGAACTAACAAGACAGTCATGTGGCGGGGCTGTAGTGGGATTATGTGTTACATTTTAAATAATTGTTCCACATATGGGTTTAATAAAAGCTGATTGACCAAAAGGCAGACCGGAAGTGTGGGCAGGGCTACCAGGCTAAGGAAACTCCGGAACTTCTCAGAGCAGAGAAAGACGCCAGAAACAGATGCCAGTCACTGGAGCTGCGAGGAGATGCAGAGGAAATGCTGCTGAGAAAAGGTACCAAGTCGCATGGCTGAACAAGATGGGTTGAGTTCAGATGAAGGAGTTAGCAAGTTATATGCCTGGGCCCTAGGTCAGTCAGCAGAAAGTTAACGTATGTGTCTGCGTGTCTCTGTGTGACTGCGAGTGTTTCTTCCAGACTGCTGGTTAAACCTCTGTTCTAGAAGGGAAAGTCTGGGTCAGAAACCATTTACAACATGGGGCCAGACTCATGTTGCTGGTATTGAAGATGAAAGATTTCAAGACAATGAGGGCTGGCATTCCTAGAAACTGGAAAAATCAACAGGGCAGGCTATGCCTGTGACCAGCAGTAGAAGCATGCATGTGAGATACTTTTTAAAAAAAATATATTTATAGCCTTCTGTGCTGTTCCCTGACCTTTAGGAGAAGGGGCTGTATTGTAGATTTATCAGTTGTGAGTGGGCATGCTACACTCAGTTGTTCTCTATGTTTTGACCAGTTATGGATTTTTGTGATGGTCTCCATCTGTTATAAAAATAAGTTTCTTGATGAGTGGCGAGAGTTTTCTTTATCTGTGGTATAAGGGAACATGTCTATAATGCAGTTAGGAAAGTATTCTGATGTAGGAAAATGGCAGTAGCAGCTTCTTCTATGGGGTCCATGACTGTCTTAGTCACAAGTAGGTGTCTGGGTTTATAGGACCAAGCATGAATTCTCTTTTATTGAGTGGAAGTTAAGGACAGCCAGCCACCTATTAGTTACCCTCAAGATATAACTGCACTAGCACATTCAGTAGGATACCTTACCATGCCGGTCACTGTGACTTACAGTTGTGAAGAACAAGTAATTGTTATTTCCATTGACAGCTTGCATAGAACCTTAGATACTATGAGAGCTGGTCCTCAGGGAGGAGGTTTCCAGATCAACTCCATCTCTGTTCCTCCAAGGCCAGTGTGGTATCTTCAGCAGCAAGGCTTTACCAATATCTTAGAAGGTAAACAAGGCCACCAGCAATGGTAACTCTGGTCTTTGGAGTCTCTTGGACTCCTATTATGAGCAAAAGCTCCATGCCTAGGAACTAAGATTTTTGTTAGTCTTTGGCTCCTGGGGGAGGGGTATAACATTATTTAAATTATTTATACATGTATATAGACATATATGTAATCAAATACAGAACAATACATTTCTGTAGCGTTTTCAAACATCCTTATATTATTTATTTCTTCTTCTATTCTCTCTGTATTTTCGTCTCTTATCCCTCCATTTAATCTTTTTCATTCTCCCTTTGTACACCTGTGTCCTACCCCAGTCTTTAGCCCTTCCCAGGCCCTCTGCAGGTCTCTTTTACTTCTCTGGTTTCTGCAGTAGGTGAGATCCATTTAGAATGACATCTACATCCTAGAACAGTAGGACGATAGAGTGTGTTGGTTCAGTCCACTAAGTTCTTAGTGATTTGATGCAGCAGCAGGATGCAGCTGGGTTCAGAATGTGTGTATGCTGGGGTGGTAGTCTTGCCCGTCTGGCTCCACATCTACACTGGGGCCCAGGAAAGGGTTGACTTAGTACTGATGGTGCCCAGGGGATAGGAGTTGAGTCAGCTGCTGTACAAGGTCATCCACCACAGCTGACTCAGCCCCTATTCCCTGAGTATGTACAGTAGCTTTGCTTTGCTATGAACTGTGTTCTCAGGCACAAAAAATGTTCCAAAGCAGGTCTATTGGCCATTTTTAAAAAGTCTAATGTGGCCTCTGAAACTGTCTTTGTATTAAAATAGACATCTTTATAACTTGATAACTTGGGAAGATTGTATGATTTTTATCTGCATGACACTGAAGGCTGTCATCAGTCAGAAAAATGACCAGATGGGGTATACATATGTGACAGAGGGATACAGAAGACATGGGTTTTCAGAGCCAACATAGGACATTAGTGGAGATATAAACAGAATCAGAGCTTTAAAAAACAAACTTCAAAAATCACCGCTACTAAAATGTAAAAGAACAAACGCTGTACCCGGCCCTCCGTAACTGACCCACTAGGTGGCAGTGTAGTGCAACCAGAGAGAAATGTCTTTCCCCAGCTTCTGGCTCTCCTGCAGCTGGTGAAAAGTGCTTCACAGCTGCTTCCAAGGCAGAGGAAAGAAATCAGTCCTGTTAGGGCAGCCAGTGTGGGGAGCAGGGACAATCCAGATTCAGCTCAGGGCAGGCGAATCCTAGGAAGGCTGAGTAGCTAGGCATCAATTCTTTGTACTAGCCATGGGAATCTGCCAAGATGCTTCAGGTCTATAAGTTCCACATTACAGTGCATATGAGTTTTAGAGTCTTCCATGCAGTGATGCTATAAAGATATACAATTTTAAAACATGAAATGGAATGGGCAGGCTATACTTCTTTTTCCACCTCTCTTTGCCTGGGGGGAAATAAATATTCTATTTCTTTCTTATATTCTAATATTGTTTTGGATCTGAAGTTTAATCTCTAGAAATGCTTGTGATACAACCAAGGGTCTTAGAATGTAAGGACAGGTGACATTTTTCTGTACTGAGACCATCTCTCCAGCCATCTGCTGTCCTTCCCACACACACTGCATCTCCATTACAATCAAAGTTCATTTCCCATAAATAATGCTCAACTTTCATGGAGGTCTGAAATTCTAGGCCAACATTTATGATCTTGACATAGGCTGGGGATCCCAAAGGGCACAGCAAGGCTTACCGTTCCCCCTTCAGCTTGCAATAAACTGGCATTCAGTTATGGGCACACAAAAGTGTTACCCAAATAGCGGAATTCATTATTGCCATGTCAAATGATGATACAGAAGATGAAGCCATTCAGAATATACAAATGCGACCCTATTTTGACAAATAAATCCTTTCAGCCATAATTAAGGTAGGAGCCTGAGTTAAGGTTACTCTGAATTATCTAGGTGGACCCTTATACAGAGGCAGACATCTGTAGATGGTGACTGTAGATTCTGGAAGCAATATGGTCACTGGTCAGAATAAGGCTAGTTATATTTTAGTAGGATTCTGTTTGACTTTGGTTCATTATTTTCTGAATACCCATAGGTCTCTTTGCTATAGGCTTAATTATTCCAACTCCACGTTTCTGGAAACTATAGTTCAAAGTCTTACATCCTCTCTGGGATGGGAGCCCATATCTGTTATTTGAAATGCAGCCATTTCCATCCTTAGGATAGTGCTTAAATTCCATGGTCAAGTCCTTTTCAAGTGTCTTTGTTATGGTTCTATTGCTGTGCCATATGACATGATCAGGGGCAACATGAGGAAGAGAGAGTTTATTTTACTTACACTCCCTTCCTAAATATTCTGTTTGTATAGTGGCTGCTACCCATATAAATCAAGGCAACCAGGGCAGTTCTCTAAGTGAGGTCCCCCTACTCAGGTGATCCTAATTTAGGGTAAGTTCACATTAAAACCAACTTCAATACCAAGTATCTTTGTTCCTTGTGTTCACTTGCAGGATGGAGTCCAGTGCTTATGTCCTGTCTTGATGGATGGCTATTTGCTCAACATGCTCCCTTCACAAAGTGTTTTAAAACTATCATATATCTGAGTCAGGGCCATGCTGAGTTTGCCAGCTCTATGGAAGTAATGTACATAGAAGGCTTACATTCCATTTCCCCAAATATTTGGCTTATGGACTAGGTTTTTAAAGAATGTATGCTTTGAGAGCTGTATCTTGGTGAAGAACTAGAAGACCATGTTTGGGGAGTACTGAAGTACTGCTAGAATAGGTGGCCTCTGGGACCTAGATAGACTCCTCCCTTCATCTCCAGGCCCAGGCTGAGCTTCAGAGTGTTCTGCATGTTCATCACTGACAAGAGGATGAGTGTGCACACTGAGAGTGTCATCCACTCCACAGAGGGCATGGGTCTAGGGGGAAATTCTGTGGGAGATTTGGGAGCAGTCTAGGGACATTTGGATAAGGGACAATGAGGTCTGGGCATCCACATCATGCTCTAGGATTCAATGAAGTTACTTTGGTGGACATGTCCATTGGCTCCATTGTAGCTTTATTCCATTGCAGAGAGCATGCTCAGAGATGCGTATGGGTTAAAGAAGATTCATAGATGAATCTAAATGTAGCAGTTTCCAGAATTTTCTTAGAGCCTGGATTCCATAAATGAACTTTTTGACAAATGAACAGACAAGTGGCATTGTCCTTCAGTCAAGTTGGTGTTTAGAGGTGATTCTGATCAGCCTTTTAGGATTTCTGCTACCTAGTATTCAGTGCTTCTTTGTAGATCCAAGACCTCAAGACCTCCATTTCCAGAGCATATAATGTCAAACAATGCTTCCTTAAAATACAACCCCTTTTCCAAAGGTCATTGCCATATTCTATTTGAAATCATTGTGTATTTGAGGCAAAAATAAATGCACTTGTGAATGATGGAATTTCTAGAGACAGTGGAAACTTTCTTGTTACATTTTCAATTTCTTTGCAAACATTATCATAACAAATGGCCCACAAATACAGTAGCTCAAGGAAGTGTTCACTGAAGACCTGTGGGGACACAGTATTAACATGTTAGCAGATAGATACAGGCATCATCTGAAGACTGGGGGAAAGAATTCTTTCCTTCTTTTTTCAGCTCTGGTAGTTCTGTTTCTTAGTCTATGGCTGCATGACTGCCTCACAACATCCTCTGTCTCCTTTTTGACATGGTCTTCTTGTATTTTCCTTGTTTTCATTAGTGGGCATGTGACCACCTCTCTTCTGGAACTCTTGAGATTGGTACAATAAGTCATGGCGTGGTATAGGGCCATAGAATGGAGCATACTCAAACACATCAGTTGTCTCAAGAGTTGAAGCAAACATGTACCCATGCTGAACTTTGCATACTGGAAATCCTGTGTGATGGGAACATCAGTGAAAGTATTATGGTGAGAAGACATGTGAACATTCAGAAGGGACTGCTGACCTGAGCTACGCATTTGAAGTCCAAGGGTTGGACATGTGAATGTGAAATAGCAGTTTGGGTTGACTCAGACAGAAACTTCTATGACATGATACAAGGAGACTTATTGTTGTTTTAAATTATGTGCATGCCTCTGTGTCTGGAGGAGGTCTGGAGACCAGACGTTGGGACCCTGTGGAATTGGAGTTCCAGGTGGCTGTAAGCTGCCCCACATGGGTCCTAACAATGAAACTCAGATCCCCTTCAAGAGCAATGCATTCCTGTGACCACTGAGCTGTCTCTCCGGTCCACTTATTCATCTTGAATATCAGAGTACTTTATGAGAAAAGGGTAAATGTTTAAAGGTGGAAGTGTGGATAATTTATCAGAGCAATATGAAAACAATAGGAAATAACATAATAATATAGTAAATAAAATAACATACAGTAAACTAAATGCTTTAGCTGGCATAGTCTGTTCAATTTTTTCTCTCTCTTTTCTAATATCTGGAGAAATCCTTGACCATTTGGGAATGACGGTAGGAATGGATTTATTTTTGTTAGCTTGGAATTCTTTAGTTCTTCATCGGAACGGAACCTGGTTATTTCCTCTGTGGATACTTCCCTCCTAAGAGCCCTTAGGTGGTGGCTGGGGACATTGCTTTCTCGTATGCTGATGCTTACTGCTGCTATGAAATATTTTTACTTTCTAGCCATAGTCACCAAAGCTTACTTTTCATGTAATAAAATAGCAGGCATTTCTAAGCAAAGGCTATGATGAGGGCTGTAAAGGGCCAGCCTGCTAGCTGTGGATTCTAACCAGCAGGACAGGCTTGGATTTCTTTCTTGTGCCCACCTTCTGTCTACACCTCCTGTGATTACTTTGTATTCCATCAATTGTTCTTAGCACCGAGGCATGGAGGGGGCTTTTAAAAGCCTTGACCCTCACCTGCCCCTTTTGACATACAAGGAGAGACTTTCCAATTAGGTCATAGCTAAATATTGATTCTCTATTAAACAGAAGCATAAATTTCATTTTATGTCCCATGTAACACTATTAAACATCCTCTGGCTAAAGTAGTCCAAGTGCTATGATTTTTGCTGTACCTGAAAGCTGAAGCACACAGCATATCATCTAAGGAGAAAAAGGTAAGAGTGGTCATCCATAGACCACCAGACAACACTACTGTACCTTGTCACTGAAAACTGACAATATTGAGTCTACTTTTCAGGCACCAACAAGCAAGACATTTCTTGAGAGATTGTCAGTTGCATAAGTAAAGATAGCAATGATGACTGTAAAACTCTGAAAATGCAGGTGATGCACTCAACATCAGGTTGTGCCATCAATCTGCCATCACTATAAGAAACTGACTGACATAACCAAATTACAAAGAGAAGAGGCTTATGATAGCTTATAGTCAATTGATCCTGCTTTGGGCAAGTGATAAGGCAAGACATGTTGGTGAGAACACACACTGGAATGAAATTACTCACCTCAGAAATAAAGAGGGCAAAAAAGAACTTGGGATTCCACATTCCCTTGGACACAAACCCTCAAGGATGTAAGACCTTCCACTAGTACTTGTCTCTAACAGGATCTATATCCCAATAGTACCTTTCTGTTGACCTTCATGTATAGCCCACTGAGTGCCTTTGGACTTACAATCTACAAGAGAAGTTATATCCCAGCAGCTGGACCTTCACCAGGGGTCTGTCTCACAAAAGCCACAGAGCTGGTTATTGCCTCAGCCTGAGAACCCTAGCATCACCCCAGCCTCTCATCTCCTGATTTTTCTACTTACTCTGTTCCCTTCACACAGAAAACCAGAAGACATTTAGTTCAGTGCAAAGAATTTTTCTAATCCTGTTGTCCAAAAATAGGACAAACTTTTTTTCTGGAAGCAGTCTGCACCCTGCGTCTCTGAAGGAGCCCCAGCTGAGGCTTAATAACCTGTTGTAAGGTAATTGGAAAGAGGATTAAAACCTTGTAATTAAGAAAATAAGCATTGGAACGTAAAAGGTTTAAGTTAAAAGTCTCTCTCTAAGTAGATATTTTATTTTGAGTGGTTGGTAGTTTCTAGGGCTGAATGGCCTAGTTTTAAAGGCTGTCCTGCTACCCAGGACCATGTCAAGCTTGCATGTCCTTATACATCTACAGAACTCACTGATCTCACCTGTGAAATGTGGGCAGAAACTGTGTACTGGAAAGAGCTATTTTTAAGAATATGTGAGGACCAAGCCAATCAGAATCCATAAGCTTTTCACTACAGATCATCATCCCAAAATAGGAGGCACTTGATAAAGGTTAACAATTCCTGTAACTTGGTCTCTTAAGTATAGTGTTGTGGTTTGGTGAGCATAAGCTCAGGTATGTGAACACTTGGACCTCAGTTGGTGGCCCTGTCTAGGAGGTTATGGAACCTTGAAAAGCCTTGCTGGACAAAATGTGTCACTAAGGGAGCAGGTTTTAAGAATTTATAGGCTCACCCCACTTCCTGTCCCCTGTCCTTGCTTCCTGTGTGTGGATGAAAATGTGATCTGTCAGCTTCCTGTTTCTGTCACCAAAACCACATATTACATGTCATGTGGACTTTATGCCTCTAGAACTATAAGTCAAACAACACTTTCTCTGTGTTGCTTTTGATCATCACATAATAAGAATGTAACTAATAAAGATTACATGAACATCATGAATTTTTTTCTTGAAAAAAAATAACAAGAGTATTTAGTATGATACATGACATGATAAACAAATATTTAAAAGTATTTTTTAATTTTAGGAAATACTTGTTGATATATAAAATTTAATATAAAATAGATTTTGAATTTTTTTGAGGGCACTGTCTGTATCTGTTAAGATGATCAATGATGTCTATCAGTTCATTTGCTTATGTTGAACCATCCTTTCATCTCTGGTTGAAATGAAGTTGGTGACTTTAAAAGATAATTTATTTTTATTTTATATACATTGGTATTTGCTTGTATGTGAGGGTATCAAATCTCTCACTTTTAAAAAATGTCTTACTCAATTCATTTTGTAAGTATTTTATTACAGATATTCATATCTACATCCATCAAGAAAATTCTTTTATAGTTTACCCCTTTTTATCTTTATGTGGTTTCTTGTAACAGGGTGGTACTGGCTTGATAAAATAAGTTTGGAACATTATTTCCATAATGAGAAGAGCTGCTTATATCTTGCAGATCTTTAGTTAGTGCTTTAATTTCATTGCTCATTATAGACATATTAAGTGTTTATGTATTTTATCTTATTTTGGCAGGTCATATGTGTTTAGACTTGGCTCCAGTTCTTCTAGACTTTCTAGATCTTTAGAATATAAGTTTTCAAATTACTCCTTTGTGATCTGCATTTCAGTGGTGTGTTTTGCAAAATCTACCTTTTAATTTTAAATTATACTCATTTGCATCATCTCTTTCATCTTTAATTAAAGAGGTGAGTTGAAGGTTTGTCCAGGGTGTTTATTTACAAAACAAACTCTTTGCTTCATTGAATAATATTATTATAGTCTCGATTTCATTTGTTTTTTTTCTAATCTTCATTATTCAGTTTTAGCTTATTCTTGCTTTGCTGAGACATTGAGCAAATGCAGGTTGGCTATTTGTTTGAAAACTTTGCCTATTTTTTTTTTTAAAAAATACATACAGCAGTCATGTCTATGAGCTGCCCTCTTAGAACTGCCTCTGGTATATTCCAAAGTCCCTGGAAAGTTGTATTTTCATTTTCGTTTGATTCTAGGCTGTGTAAAGTTTCTCTATTGATGTTTCAACTGCTTGCTCACTTTTTAAAGGTGTATTGTTCAGTCTCTATGCATTTGTCTACTTTCTACTGACTTCTACTTTTATTTCATCATGATTTGATCAAAGATAAATCACTTCAATTTTGATCTTCACTAAGACTTGCTTTATGATCTAGAATATGATCTACTTTGTAGAAAGTTCTTCAGGCTACTGCAAACATTGTGTAGATGCTCATTATATTCATTTGATCTATGTAAGTCTAAAGTTTCTTTTTTGATTTTTTTTGGGGGTGGGTCATGAACTGATAGTTCAGTACAAATGACTAATGAATATATAAAAAATTACTCAGTGTATTTAGGCCCCATTGAAATTTAAATGAAAACTAACCTGAAATTTACTTTCTCCCATCAGAATGGTTATTATAGAATAATCAAAAATAATGCTGGCCAGGATTGTGAATATGAATGTAAATTAGTGCAGGATTATGTCAGTCAGTATAGACCAGAGTTTCTTTATACAAAGAACTTACATGTGCTCAAGCTATTCCACTCCTGGGTGAAATTAAAAGGAAGCAAAGCCAGAATGTAGACACCCATGTGCTGATATCCAACACAGCATTATTCACATTACCTTGGACCAGGACACAGCCTAGCTGCCTATGTGTCCATCAACAGACGAGTGAGTGAGCAAACTATGATGCATATACATGGACAGGTGTTATTCAGCCACAAAGAACAATGAAATTATGTCATCTTCAGGGGAAATGAAAGTAATTGGAGATCTTCCACTAAGGGACATCAGCCAGGTTCAGAAGGACCAACTGTTTTCATTCATATGAGGAACTTCTGTTGTTTCTTTTTTAAAAATAGATGAAGGCTGAAGTAGAAGACAATTTGAGAAGAGAAAGTGATCAGTAAGATGGGGAAAGAGACAATGGGAAATGAATACCCCTGAAAGTTCCATAGTGAACTCCCTTATTGCATACAAGTCATATACTAATAAGAAAAGAAAGCTTTTTTAAATAACTTATATGCAGTAATACAATTTCCTTCAACAAGAGAGATTTAAAGTATTGGTAAGTTAAAAATAAAATTAAGCTCTGTGATTGAATGGCTGACCAATGGCTAAATATCAGAAGGATTCTCTTCCAGTGTGCTCTCTAGGAATAGTTACCAATAAATTAAGTCTGTACACATTCCATCGAAATTAATCCACTCATGATGGGCGGAGGAGAAAAGAAGTGGAGACATGAGAACACGCTAAAAACCAAAGCATGCAAATCCTACTTATAGGGGAAATGAGAGGAAAATTGAATCATACCTCATCTTTATTGTGTGGAATGTATTTATTAATTCCCACCATAATTGTATTTAAGATTCCTTTTAAAAATATAGAGTTTTCATGTTAAAGGTCAGAAACTAATTTAAAAATCATTGTATGATTTTAGGCTGTATCCTAAAAGCTATAAATGCCTTTCAGTCTCATCAGCTATATTGTACTGTCAGAATCTAGACATATGTGAATTGTTTTTCCCTACAAATTATATTTTAGATGGTATTTCTTGACACTGTCAATGCAAATGTTTCCAATATGCATTATTTAACATCTCTCTTTTATCCCAGTTTTGAAATGCTAAGAAAGAAGCCTGGAGTCTCTTTCAGTTTTCAGTTCCTATGAGCTGAAAGTCAGGTCTATCTCTGAACAATTCATTTATGTTTTCTAAATGAGTAATTTTTTTAATACCCTGATATAACAAACATTGTCTGGAATAAGGATTATAGAAGATACAGTGGAAATCTACCATCTCGTTCCCAGTTTCCAGGTTCATATGCTCTAGCTGAGATGAATAAAGGAAGGGGAAGTATGAAGTTTGTGTGCAAAGTAGCTAAAGAACAGCCTAACAGCTGTTTGCCCTCTGCACCTGGGTTCAGAGATCATGCGGCAGTGACAAGAAGAGCCGCATTCTTAGGGGCTGCTGTTATGAGGTGATGCATTGATCAAGTGCCAGCTCATGATATCTATTCTCAGTTTTTCACAGGAACACACATCTGTCCCATTTACTCAGTGGCCATGATGATGCCTCCCTTTGTTGGTGACTGAGGAGCTAGAGACATAGTATGGATAAGACTGCCATGTTGCAGGTAGTTACTTGCTATAACTTTGCTATGTCTATTCCTGGCAAACAGTCATGTAAGAACCCAAAGGATGGTGTGGTAATTTGAAGAAGTATGGCCCCACAAGCTCATATGTTTGAATGCTTAGTCACAAGGGAATGGAACTTTTGGACAGGATTAGAAGGTTCAGGAGATGGGGCCTTTTTGGAAGAAGTATGTCATTGGGAGGGTGGCATTTCAGCTTTCAAAAGCTCAAGCCAGAGCCAATGTTACTTTCTCATTCTGCCTGTGGGGCAGGATGTAGAACTTTCTGCTGTTTCTCCAGCACCGTGTCTGCTAATGTGCCACCATGTTCCTGGCCATGATGTTAATGCATGGGCCTGTGAACTATAAGCAAGACCCCAATTAAATACTTTCTTTTATAAGAGTTGTTTTGATTAGGGTGTCTCTTCACAGCAAGAGAACAGTGACTACGGCAGATAGGTTGAATTTAAAGACAGTCTCAAAGGTTTGAGAGCTGAACGTGTTTGTCATGTGGAAGGGAACAGAGTAGATAATAGAAGCAGAAGTTCCCTACTGACAGCTTCAAAGTCTAGCACCATTTTGAAATGAAAAAAAAAAAACAAACCAAACTTTATTATGCAATCATAAAGGAATAGTTGGTATGAATTATTGTTTATAACTTGGAACACATAAAAAAAGAACTTGGAACACATAATTTTGGTCACTTATAAAAACTTTTTTATAGAACATTAGGAACAAAAATGAATATTTATTTTAAATGGAAAATATTCATAATTATTAGTCAAATTATTTTTGGTTATCATGAGTGCTCCCTGCAAATTCCCAACTGGGAATTACAGTAATGTGAGATTTCTCCTGTCAAGGCCTATTTTGTGAAGATTAGAAGCCTTCTCCTTAAATCTAAATTTCTGTTTCCTCCCTAACTGTGGTGAGACAGTGGGACAGGCAGATAAGTGACAGATGTTTGTTAGTGTTTGCTGTCTAGAGCCCTAGCACTTTGCTCACCTAGCACCTGGGTGAATGGAAAATGAGCATCCAAATTCACAGGTGACTGACCACATCCCAGGACCACTTTGAATACAGAAACGAGAATCAAGAGAGGAGCCAAATCCATGTGTGTCATTCTCTTTGGGTGGCAGGCACACCCTACCATCTTCCTTGACATTGACAGCCCAGGGAATGATTTTAATTTCTAAACGGATTTTTTTTTATCTCTCATTGACTACTTCACTTCTCCAATGGCAAACATTGTTTACACACTTTGCAATGAGCTAACGGGATCCAAGTTCAGCTGCTTCATCTATAACTGTGTAAGTATAAAGACAACATCAAACTAATAAAGATTAGCAACACTTTCCTAATACACTTGACCATGTTAGGCCATGTGATCAGCACCATGGCTATTTCATGGACAATGGGTATAGTGGTATCTGCCACCATGTGGCTCACAGTAGATAAAGCTCAGATCTGAGTCAGAATATTTTTTTCTTCACTCAAAATGTTTCTTTTTTTCTCCACTCCAGGATTTCATGGTATGGACCTCCCCCTCCCCATTCCAGAGATAGTCTCATTAGTTTATTTTGCTGCCCTGCTCTGCATTTACAGGGAGACCACCCTGTCACAAAAATCTGAAGATTACTCTGTCCAAAATGCCAGGAGGAAATGAAGGAGGAGGAAGGGGGAGAAAGGAATGAGGGGGAGGAGGAAAAAGACCTGGTGTATATTTGAAGGGCAGGTGGTGAGTTCCTTTTAGAAATGCAAAATGGAGGTCTGCTAGTCCCTTGGAGGAAGCACCTCCTGGGACTGGCCCAGGAATTCAAATTTGAGTGTCAGCATAGGAGGTAGTAGAACCAACCTCAAGGTAATTCTGCTCCTGTATAATTGCATAATTAAAATAATGATACCTCAGCTTTACTTAGTGCTCTATCACTTCAAAACTCTTTACATACATTGCTACATTTAATCACCTATAATATTTTTTAATTTAGGTGATATTGAACCTGCTCCATGTTATAAAAATATTTTAATGTGTTTTTCTTCCAGAGATGTGAGAAGATGATATGAGAACGAATCCCAGCCTCTCTGTACAGATTTATAAGTTTATATAACTTGCTCAGTGAGTGTGCAAGCTCCATTCTCCCGGGCTGTCTGCTTGCACGCATGCATAACTACATCCCTTACAGGTGGGAATGAGAATTCTTGGAAAGAAGCTGTGTCTGCCAAAGTTGATTAACTGATTAGAATTTCAGTGTTAAAGGGAAGCTGGAATGTTGTAGGTCCAGAGCTTAAGGACAATTCATCTTGGGCCACCTTTCTTGCCTCCTCCATTCAGGCCTAATATCCTGTGACTAACAGCTAAAATTTTTTTTGGAAAATATTAGCTTAGCCAGCTACAAGCTTCTGTCCCAGAGCTAAGAATGTCATTGGGTAGTATCAGGCCTAAAGTCGGGATGTCTTTGCTTCACAGTAATTACCTCTCTCATGTTTCCATCAGTGTATTTGAATGGTCTTGATTTATGACTTTCCTTGTTCTCTTACTTTAAAAACTTTATGAAGCTGCTTCCATATTGGGACACGGGATTTGGAATAACCTAAATCTGGGTTTCACACCATGATTACTCATGGTTCCAGGCTCCAGAATAGATGGTCTTTTCTCCCTTTTGAGGTAAGGGCCCTGGTTTTTTTCACTGACACAAGAGAGTTGCCAAGTGCCATTACTACACTTTTGACCTGTACCAGCTCCTGTTCTGTTATGTAGTGCATGATAATGTCAGTGCATAATGAATGCAATTTATTCAACTCCTGTGAGTGTGTTATTTATTAATTTATTGATCTGTATTAACATTTTTTTATTGATTGGGAATTTCACATCACATAATCCTACTCGTTCTTCAGTCCTACCTACCACGTGCATTCTCCACCCCATAGCCCTCCCCAAACAAATAAAATAAAAAAAGATAAAAATAAAAATAACTTTAAAAACCATACCACACCAACCAAACAAAAAACTACTTTAATCCTTATCTTGCCCACTTTTCCATCAGTGGCCTTTGGAGCTTCGGTGTCTCACAAAGTATACCCAATTGCTAATTTTTTTTTTTTTTTTTTTACAAATGTTCATTACAATGAGTTCTTGGTCTGGTTCAAGGCCTCTGGCTTCTGGTACACCATCAGTACTGGACCCTCACTGAGAATTTTCTCAGATATTCTGCTGTTGCCCCTAGTCATGGAGATCCCTAAGGCTATGGTTGGATAGGATTAGTGCCTTTATGCACTTTAAAGGGTCATAGATGTGTAAATGTTGGGGTGGGCCATCTCTAGTGGGCCTGGGAGGCAGCTGAGTTGGTCAGTCAGGGCCTCCACTGAGACTGTCCCCTTCAGGTGAGAGCCAGGGCCAGCTCCCCTGTATCCTTGTCATTTGAGACAACTCTTTCACATGCATGATGAGGGATAGGCTGTCATGTGATGTATGTGTGTGTGAGATACAATTTTCACAAGGCCATTGAGGATCAGGGATAGTTTTTTGAAGCCGATGCCACAAGGGCCAGTTTTGGAGTGGGAGGAATCTCCCACTGAAGCAGCTATCAAGGGGTGGGACATGGCCCCCAGTGATAACATAGGCCACAGACATCATCAGCACCAACTCTGGCTGAGGTTGGACCACAGAGCCAGACATGGCCCTTTGCCTCAGCTCAGGTCTTGATGTCACCATGGCCATGGGTGGCAGTGAAGGTCACTCAGTTCAGTATGGCCCCAGTGACAGCATGGCCTTTGGACATTAAAGTGGACTCAGATGGTGGCCCAGACCATGGGCATCCCAGTGGCCTTTAGTGGCAGCATGGGCCATTGACATCAACACAAACCAGCTGCAGTACGGCCATGGACTCAGGCATGGTTCTCAACAGCGGTACAGGCTGGGATATCACCTGGATTCAGGTGGCAGAGCAGGCCATCTATATGAGCCTGTTCCTCACTGCTGTCATGTCTTCAATTCTGCTTCTCTCCATAGTGCACAAACCACTCTGCTTCCCCTTCTCCCCAGTTCATCACCAAGTATCTGTTCATGGTAGTCGTGCCTGCCCTGAGTCTGTAGGGTTCTGGGTGCTATGGCTGTCCATAGCTCTGAACACAGATCCTTTCCATGTTACCAGAACACGGTCAAAAGAATGATCTCTGATGAGCTGTGCTTTGGCAAACTATAAGAGATGCTCCAGGAACAAAAGGCAGAGGGCCTTTTACCTCAAGTGCATTTAGTTCCCTGGACTGTTCTTAGATGTGATTTCATGCCTCCCATGACAAACACTTATGTTCAGTTTATAGGACTTGTTTATTCTTGTTGGTGTTGGAACTGAGCTATAGAGCCCAATCTGGTCACTGTACCCTGAATCTGGATATGGCCTTTTGCTATGCTTTTGTGCTTTCTCAGATGTAAACTATATTTTATAGTATGTGCCAGGCAATTGTGTTTAAATTGGTCTGTCCTGAGAGAATTCTGAGAAAGGCTGCTCTGTTAATATTTAGGATGTGTTTACTGATATTTATTTACATGTTTTTTCTGATCACAGTTTTCTGAACTCAAACACTCTTCCTTGGATCACTGGGTTTTGTCTCTTTATTTTATTTGTGCAAAAAAGTACACTGAAACTTAAGTAAGGTTGTCTATAGCACTAGACCGTAGTTTGATCCATTCTTTCAGGTCCTCAGATCCCAGGTCCAGCAGGCAAGATCTGAACAGGTTGGACAAAAAGTCGACACCACATGAGACAAAATGAGTACAGTGACCCTTACAAGCCAATCCATCCCCCTGGCCCATCAAATTTCTCTTGATTTGGGTTCATTTAATCTGGTGATAATTACATAGCTTTTAGAACCTAGCTCTGTGTCTGTTAATCCCATGCCATGTCGACCAGAACCTGCTTAATTAGCCATTAGTTTTCTCTCCCTCGATTATCTTCCCTGGATTCTCCAGTTCTAGTCTCAAGGACTTCTGTTGAATTCGCAGAGAAACACATTATTAAATCTTGGCTTTTAGGTCTGAACTCTGATTTATGGAGCTTACCATATCTCAGTCCTCATCCATTGAAGCCTGTCTATTAAAAACTGTGGTAGATGACAGCCATTTCTATTGTTTTTATTTTCATCAAGTTTTAATTTCTTTTATGTACCATCCAGTTTCCTCTCCCCCGTCTTCTCCTTTCCCCCTCTTCCCCCTCGCCATTGCTCCTCCTCTGTATCAGTTCAGAAAGGATAAGGCCTCCCATGCAAGTCTACAAAGCATGGCAGATCAAGTTGAGGCAGGACCAAGCTCCTCCCACTACATCAAGACTAAAAGAGGCATCACACTACAGGCTTTACAAAGCCAGTTCATGTGCCAGAGACAGGTCCTGGTCTCACTGCTAGTGGACCCACAAATAGAGCAAGCTACATAACTATATGCAGAGGGTCTTTAGCAGGCTCTTTAGCTATGAGCTCCCACGAGCTTGGGTCAGCTGTCTTTGTGGGCTTCCCCATCATGATCTTGACACCCCCCTGCTCATACAATTCCTTCTCTCTCTCTTTGACTGGACTCCAGGAGCTTGACCCAATGCTTAGCTGTGGACCTCTGCATCTGCTTCCATGGATAAAGGTTCTATGATGACAATTAGGGTGGTCACCAATCTGATTATAGGAGAAGGCAATTCAGGTACCTTCTTTCCTATTGCTAGGAGTCTTAGCTCTTAGCCGGGGTCATCTGTGTGGATTCCTGGGTCTTTCCCTGGCACCATTTTCCCTTTAAGCTGATAATGGCCCCCCATCAAAATATCTCATTCATTCTACCCCCTCTCCATCCCTCCACCAACTGCACCATTGGGACCCCTCATGTTCCCATCCCCCACCCTCTCCTCTACTCCCCGCACACTACCCCACTTTACTCAGGAGCTCTCATCTATTTCTCCTTCTCAAGGTGATCCACAGTCCTTCTTAGGGTCCTCCTCATTACCTAGCTTCTCTGGGGCTGTGAATTATAGCCTAGCTATCTTTTGCTTTATATCTAATATTCACTTATAAATGAATATATACCATATTTGTCTTTCTGGGTCTGGATTATCTCACTCAGGATGACTTTTTTTCTAGTTTGTCTACAAATTTCATGATGTTATTGTTTTTTTACTGCTGAGTAATAATCCATTTTCTTTATTCATTCTTTATTTGAGAGCATCTAGTTTGTTTACAGTTTTTGGCTATTGTGAATAATGCTACTATAAACATAATTGAGCCAGTGTCCTTGTGATATGATTGAGCATCCTTTGGGTATATGCCCAGGTGTAGAATTGCTAGATCTTTAGTTCAATTGACTCTCAATTTTCTGAGACATGACCATACTTATTTTCAAAGTGGCTTTGCAAGTTTTCACTCCCACTAGCAGTGGAGGAGTGTTCCCTTTACTCCACATTCACTCCAACATAGGCCGTTAGCAGCTTTGATCTTAGCTTTTCTGACAGGTATAAGATGGTAACTCAGAGTTCTTTTAATTTTCATTTCCCTGATTGCTAAGAATGTTGAACAATTTTTAAGTGTATCTCAGCCATTTGAGATTTTTCTGTTGAGAATTCTTTATTTAGATCTGTAGCCCATTTTTAAATTAGATTATTTGGTATTTTGATGTCTAGCTTCTTGAGTTCTTTATGTATTTTGAAGATTGTCCTTTGTCAGATGTAGGACTGATAAAGATCTTTTCCCATTCGGTAGGATGCCATTTTGTTTTATTGACGGAGTCCTTTGCCTTACAGAAGCTTTCCAATTTCAGAAGGTTTCATTTAATAATTATTGATCTCAGTGTCTGTGCTACTGGTATTATATTCAGGAAGTATTCTCTTGTGCCAATGTATTTAAGGATATTTCCCATTTTCTCTTCTATAAGGTTCATTGTAACTGGATTTATATTGAGGTTTTTGATCCACTTGGACTTGAGTTTTGTGCAGGGCGATAGACAAGGATTTTTTTTACATGCCTCCATTCAGTTATGCCAGCACCATTTGTTGATGCTTTTGTTTCTTTCTATTGATATTTTTACTTTTTTTGGTCAAAAATTAGGAATTCGTAGTTGTGTGACTTTGTCCGGGTTTTCTATTCAACTCTATTGATCCACATGATGACAACCATTTCTATTCAAATAATAGTGCAAGGGTTGACCCAGGCTTTACTGCCAGGTTTGTCATGGGCTCTACCACTGGAAATCTGGTGGATGCTTCTTCAGACAAATGGGCAAAGCAGGAGAATATGGAATATTTAGAAGAAAGCAGGTAGGGAGGTTATGGCAGCTAAGATTTAAGCCAAATAAATGACCAACAATTTAGGACTCTGAGACTCCAAACTTGTTAGAACAGTTTTTCAAATCCTGTCAAGCTTTTCTTGAAAGACACAGAGACTTTCAAGCCCTCTAGACAATTTTCCTCATTTGCTTCAGCTGTGGTAAAATCTGCTCCAGGAAAAAATGCTGGACCTTTCAATCAAATTTCACCAGCATTGCTCATCACAAAAGATCCAGTCAGTAACCAAGGTTATAGATGCCTATGAGGGTATTTGTATAGGGTGAGAAGATTGGTGAGCGCTGTTTACAATTTTATCTTGGTACTACACTGTCTCGTGGTATATACAATTAAAACTAGTAATATGTGTATCATATTTGTGGTGATATAAACAAAAATGGCCCATGTAGGCTCATATATTTGAATGCTTAGGGAATGGTTTTAGGAGGTGTGGCCTTATTGGGGCAGGTGTGGCGTTGGAGGAAGTGTGTCACTGGGGGTAGGCTTTGGAGTTTCAAATGCTTAAGCCAAGCCCAGTTTATCTGTCTCTTCTTGCTGCCTGTCAATCCAGGTGTAGAATCCATCTTCTTCTCTAGTACCACCCCATGTCCTCATGCTTCCAGCCATGATGATAATGGACTAAACCTCTGCAACTGTAAATGAGCCTCAATTAAATGCTCTTTTTCATAAGAGTTGCTATGGTTATGGTGTCTCTTCACAGCAATATAAACCTTAATAAAGACAGTACTCAAAGCAGGTATTAAAGCCCTAGGTCAGGAAGAGGCTCTTGGACTGAACACTGGTGCCTTCTTTTGTTTAGTACTGTGTCATCCCTGGTTCTTCTTAAACCACTTCTTTCTCTTCCCAAATGTATGGGACTTTTACTGTCTGGGGGATAATTTGTCAGAAATAAGACACATGAATTAAAGAAACTGTCAAAGAGGCAGTAGTACTGACCTCCAAGGTGTCAAGTTATGTATTAGGACTTCCTGTGCTGTAGAAGAGACAGATGCCTCTTCCTGCATCCCTGAAGGAAAGTGACCTTTCTTTTCCCCAGGAACCATCAACTATCAATGGCTTTTCTGTTAGGGGTTGGGACTTTGCCTGAATCTCTTCCATCCATGCTGATATTTTTGCTAGCTTGATCATGTATAGGTCCTGTATATGTAGTCATAGCTGCTGTAAGCTCAGTTAGTCACTTCTAAACATTCTACTATCTACTATCATCACAGGTTTCATTTTCTCCAAACTATGGGTTATTCATCTACCTTGGGACTACACCCTAAGGACAACTGAACTTCCTCCTTCAGAAGCCATCAACTGTTCATAGCTTCTTTGCCGCGTGCCACCTCACCAGCAAGGAACACGCAACACCAGATCCTTCTCTTTGCAGTTTATTCGGGCCTTTCAAATATCTTCTTGTCTCTCACTCACTCACTCTCACTCTCAGATGTATGATGAATGACCCACTCACTCTTAGACGAACGACGAACGACCCAGGTGGGAAGTCCGCTCGTGGCTAAATGCCCTCTGGGCCTCCAATCCCGGTAAGCCACGTGGACATTGCCCATAGATCCCGGGGCACTGGAAGCAAGCCACCATCCTCGCCTACAGCCAATAAGGAGTTGTTTACTCCCGAGAGCACTCACCGTCCCATCAGGAAGGTAGAAGGCGGAAACCAGTGCCACCTTTAGGGCGTGGTACAACGCAGCTCCCTACACTTCTTAGTTAGGGGTGGAGGCTGATAAACCACCTTCAGCTCCATGCTATGGTATTGACTGGCTTGATCTTGTACAGGTTTTATGCAGACAGCCATAGCTGCTGTGAATTCATGGGTGTGGCTTGCTTCTCATGTCCAGAAGACAGGGTTTCACTCTAGTTTTCCCAAACCTGTAGCACACAAAATATTTCTTTCTTTTTTCCCCTCAATGATGCCTGGGACTTGGAAGTGTAGTGATATAGATGCCCCAATTGTGGCCAAGAACTCGTTGACAAATTACTAAATGTGAATGGACACAAAGTGACCAAAAGTCATAGACTTTGGCTTTTAAACAAGAGAAATGAAAAAAAAAGTTCCTTACCTAAAATAACTTAAAAATAAAACACATGAATCAGCTATCTTCAGTGATTATTTCTGACAGAAAATAAAGAAACAAGCTAAGACCCTTAAGTGCCACACACAGCCCATCACTTCACAGTCACCAGGTACTATCGTGGGGAGGATGCATTAGAATGCTGCAGGGAAATAGACCTAATGTGTGGGTGGGTGTAGATGATAAATAGATAGGTAAGTAGGCAAATAGGTAGGTGATAGATTAAAAAGTACAAAAAAGGAATTTACAGAGATTAAATTGTAATGATTTGGTCTATTATGGGAATTGGTTCATGTTGTTATAAAGGTAAAATACATCAACATCTTCCATTTACAAGCTGGAGAAACAGAAAAGCTGACAGTAAACTAAGTCTGGATCCAAATCCCAGAGAATGGGAGTCAAGAGACAGTAATCTTCTTGAGTTGGAAGGTCTGAGAACTGTGGTGGTTCATGGGCAAACTCTCATTTTGAGGACAAGGGTCTGAGAACCAGAAATGATGTTGACATAACTCATGCAGTTCAAAGAACCATGAACCAGGAGCCCAGATGTCCAAGGGCAGGAAAACAGAGACACCCCAGTTCAAGAGGAGGCAACAAAGAATCTACATTTTTTGTTCTATTTTGCCTTCAACTAATTTTGTTATTCCTGTCTTTGTTGGTGAAGGCACTGAACTGGCTCCAGTGCTGGTATGCTATAGAATCTCCTTTATAAGCAGTTCCAAGAAAAGATTACAAGCTATGCAGGTTGATACACACAATTAATGACTGCTCCAGAGGAAGAACTCCAAAGGAGCTTGATTGTTTGCCCTGTTGAGGAGACCAAGTCTGAAGTACAGAGAAACAAAAGCAGTAGCATGTGTGAGGCATGGATAAAAAGGCCTCAGTAGAAAGAGAGCTGTAACCACCCTCAGGATTTCTCTGGAACTTTTCCTAGATGCCACTCATTGAACCAGCTCCCCAAACCAAGAAAGAACTGTAAGTGCTGAGCAGGAAGAAGCATCTTCAGAGATTACACATGGCCAGAAGAGTCACCCTTTAAACCAGCTCGAAGGAAACTATCTTAAGATATATATTCATCAAGTGAGTTTGCAAAAACTTACAGTAACATTGAAAGTGAGAAAAGTATCCCAGACATTCATGCCAAATTCACAAATGTTAGAAACCCAAAAGTTAAAGACACAAAATTTAATTTTATTTCAGAACAAAGCTCTGAAATATCATAAAATTAAAAATGTCTTGTATTCAATGAAAAAAATTACAAGTCATATAAAAGGACTCAGACTAGTTCAGCAAATTGCTTGTCTTATTCATAAGAAACTGATGTTAAATGTGTTTGAGTTTCTCTAATATTAAAGATGAGGTAGCCCCTCAAAATTGCCAGCAGTTATTAAAGTAAACATATGATTGAATCAGAGAATTTGAATGAAGAAAGTGCTTGCAAGGCAGCTGTGATTTCACTACACACTGAGCAAGCTATTTGGGATTTAAAGATTAGATAAGGTGGGGCATTCACAAAATGTTAGGCACATCACATACAGCCACACAACAGGAATCTGCAGAACCCATTTGCTTTATTTTTTTGCAATCGGTTTTCTCTTCACAGGCTCTGGAGAAAGCCACACTGCTTTTGATTGTAATAGTTTCTATTTTTAATTTTTTTTATTTTCCAGAAGCAATTGTCTAATTCATGTTATTTTAACTATACTATTTTCATTATTTCCTTTCAACCATGAGGTGATTTTTAGAACCCTCTTAGGTAAGTACTATCTCTAAGAGATTAAGACCATCAGTATCAAAACATCTAGAACAGAGGTGAGTTATCATATTTTACAAGCACTAAAAGAAATTTCTGAATCTAGCCATTCTGGCTATGAAAAGCTGACAGTGCAGTGTTTGAGTTACTCTGATGGAAGGTCTGGAAATTGATGGTCAAAACACTTTGGAGTGATAGTAGAAGTTTTTTAGACTTGTCAGAGACTGGGCTGAGTCATGGACACATCAAATGATGTGGTACATTAAGTGCTATGTGTACCCAATCTAGAGGTGTTATTTTGAGGGAACAGGAGAAGATTAGGATAAATTTTGAATCCTTTAAGCAGAGAGTATTGCTTTTGGAAGCAATCACAGGAGATGACCACCTTGGAAACTTCTTCTCTTGTTTCTTATGCTACATCTTCAGAATCTCACTGGTGTTTTTATATTGCTTATTAGCCATCATCCACATATATGTTGTTACTCAGGTAGTCTCTGTAGGCCAGGAGGTAGCTATGGTAGTTCAGTTACACCTTCCATTGATGTTAGTAGAGTTCTTGGTGTGGTGAAGTACTGCACACAGCTGTTTCCTTAAAGTATCTAGGAACATCTGCTCTGAATTAAGCATGACAGATTTATATTAGCCTACTTCATAGAATGTTAGCAAAATGGATGAATACAGTGTACTATGGTACATGTACTGATTTTTCCCACATGAACTTTTACACATTGTAAAATCCCTTCATTTTAGAGGTGCTGGAATTGAATCAGTAATGCTACAGTTCTTTGGGGTTATTTTTACACTTAAGTTTTTCCCTGAGTTCCAAATGGAAATGCTCTCATCAGAATGTGCCTTCTTAGTCAGGAATAACATCACTGTAAAGTTGAAGACAGAAATGATTTTTTTGTTCTCTCGACAGTCCAGACTGCCAAAGTATTGTGGCATTGTTAGCAGTCTGGATTTTCATTTTCAAACAAAGACTCCATGTGTCTTCAAAATTCTGAGCCATGTAGCACACCAGCAAGATACCTCATTAAAGCCTTACTTTGTTAAAAAAGAGGAAATAGCAAGTTCTGACCTTAGTTCTATAATGTGTACTATCTATAGCAACCCAAAACATAATGTTTGAATGACTACAGGGCAATGAAGTAAGTAATTAGTGGGAATCATTGTAATAAAAATAAGTTACAAAATAAATTTCAAATAGTGTAAGACTGGGAGATTTTGTGTATAATCAAAAGGAACTATAGAGAAATATCCTCCTATATTCAACAATATGAAATGTTGAGTTTCTTGTCGGAAAGCAAATGATAAATGATTTTTACTAGTTTAATTTAGTATCTCTATTATCTTATGACAAATGAAATGTTCAGTTAATCTGATATGTAGAATATTTTTCAGTTTGCTTCAATGTTTACCGTCTAGAATGTGGACCTAACTTTCAGGAAATAAATGGCTGAACAGAATTAGACTGTTCCACCAATCTTCTGGGAAAAGACTTAGCCATGTCCTCTACTACACTTGTGTCCACTTTGTGTCCCACACTGAAATATAGGGCTTCTGCCTATGTCCAGTCACATCTTAATTTCCTCTAAAGAAAATACTCAACAAGACGTTTTTTACAGTTGTAATTTTTTTTCTAATCTTAACTGTCAACTGGGCCATGCTACCTACTTGGTTCTCATTTCCCTTAATCATCTAAATTTCATATTTCTAGGGCTCACAGATGAAAAGCCTAATTCACTATTTATTTTGTAAAACAAATATTACTGCCAAAATGCAATTATTTTACCAATTTGCTATGAAAACTCTCATCTGTGCTCTTGCATGCATTCCTGGTAAGATCGATAGGGATGCTCTCTAATATCCTGACTCCCTGCTTCTCAATAGTATGCTGGCATGTATTCAAAGTGCATGCCCGCTAATTGTCTTCATGTGGTTTGGAGTACCTTTAACCTCTTTTCTTTTAGTGACTTTTGCATTCTAGGTTTCTAGTAGGTTCTAGAATTCCATTTAAAATAGAAATATTATTCTGTATTATACTTTTACCTCTGGCTGCTACATTCTTGTGCCTATATGTCATATCTTTCTTTTATTCTTTCTGTGATAAAATTTCTGACAAATGAGTCTTAAGGAGAGAACGGCTTACTGGGCTCACAGTTGAAGTGTATCATGGCAGGGGAGATACGGAGGCTAGAGTTGTGGCAGCTAGTAACATTTCATCCATCGTCAGGAAGCAGACAGGTGGGTGCTGGTGCCCTGCTCACTTTCTCCATTTTGTCAAGACCAAGATCCCAGCCCAAGGGATATTGGCACTCACATTCAGACTAGACTTTTCTTTACTCAGCGAAGCCTTTGGAAATACCCTCATAGCCACAGAGATGTATCTTCATGATGATTCTAAATCTAGTCAAGTAGCAATGAAAATGTACTCTCACAATTATACATTATTTATAATCCCAATGTTGCACTCTTAGGCCTTAAAATCTCATTTTCATCTCATAAGACAAAATAAATTTAGTCAGTCCCTAAATATTCAATAGTACTTAATATAGTCCAAATACCATTCAAGGGACCAAAATCCAAAGACTCTTCTGAAATGTAATACAACAACAACCCTGGACCAATGCAAGGGTAAAATTCAACAGAGGAAAACCACCGAAGTCTACAGCTCCATATCTGGCATCTGGAGCTTGTGATGGAATCATCTGGCCTCTAAGAGCTTTGGCAGTTCTGCCTCTCCAGCTCTGTAGCTGCAACACACATCAGTTTCTTGGATCAGCTCCACTCCATGCCTACTTTCTTTGATAGACATCCTACAGTCCTGGTTGCTTCAATATACTGCTGTCTCCATTGCAAATTATTGTTCTCTTTTCCAGATTCTTGTAATGGCCTCTCAATACCCCCTTATGGAAAATTTGACTCTACCACATATTGCCTGACCACAGAAAATTCCTGAAACCTAGGTACAAAATGGCATGATTACCTCATTCCTTCATCTTTCATGCCTGTAAAATTTGTACCACATAGATGATGCTTAAAGGTGCTTCTGTCTGATAGAGATATAGTCTGATGTCTTTGGACGACAACTATGGTGACTCTGTGTCTTTGAGGCTAAAACTGGGAAACCTTTTTTCTAAGGGGCCATTTTGGAGCAGTGTACTACTTCAGCAGGTTCTTATTTCTTGTTCTCTCTTTCAATGTATATCATTGTATTTGCATTATAATCTGGAGACTTCAACAAGGGTCTTGCTCTCAGGCCACCTATTCTCTCAGTTTGGAATATAAGGTTTCCTCTTAACAGTGCTGATTGAACAATCACAACTACATTTCTTTGTCTGCAAGGTGGAGTCTTTTTCTTTTTTCTAAACCACATATTTTTCATTTTTGTGCCCTAATTGCTGTGCTATCTCACTGTAGATCTAGATAAGAGCAGTAAGCAATAACTGTACTGGAGTCTAAATGATATCCTGCAGTAGAATCTGCTGTTCTAGATACATTAGTCCATTACATTTAAAGTCAGATTTGCTGAATTTCCCAGGACACAGGCTTAGTGAAGCCAGAATCTTTGCCAAGATATAACATGGATGGATTTCATTTCAGTTTCTGGTAGATTCTTTCTCCTACTTTTGAAACATAATGAATGTTGCCTTTACTGTTTCCATTTCTTTCTGTGTTCCAACCTTCCAAACTTTTAGCAAAATTTCCCATTAGGCTTAGGGTAGAGTATCCTTAAGTTTCTCTACCTTGCATCCCTAAACTGTTCCATATTCCTCTTATAAACCATTTCCAAAAGCCTTAAGTGCCATGTGGACAGGATTATCACAACAGTGATTCTTTTTCTGATACTAATTTTCTTTTTGACCAAGACTTCTTGAAAAAGTGTTTACTTCTACTATCCCAGAAACATCTCTGTCAGTTAGGTAAGGGACAATCTTTGCTTTTCAATAGGTTTACCCATCATAAATAACATTTAATGCCTGTGCTTTTTTTTCAGGAAGGACTCACCCAAGTAGCTGACTGCTATCCTTAGAAAGGCCTGCATGGCTATCCTTAGCTTAGCCCATGGCTGCAAACTTAAGTTTGGGTTTATCTTAGTTAGATTTTTATTGTTGTGAAGAGACACCATGACCACTACAACTCTTATAAGGAAAACATTTAATTGAGGTGGCTCGCTTACAATGTCAGAGGTTCAGTCTATTATCATGATGGAGAGCATGGCAGCATGCAGGCAGATGAGGGACTGGAGCTGAAAGTACATTATATCTGGCAGGCAACAGGAAGTCAGTTGCAGCTAAAGCTGCAAGAAGACTGCTTCGTAAAGTCTCAGAGGAACTTTGATATAAGCAACAAGCTGCATATGATAGAACCAGCTGAACTGAGTGAAGCTTGAGAAAAGAGACCCAAGGCCCCACCCCCCAGAGTGACATACCTCCTCCAACAAGGCCATACCTCCTAATAGTACCACTCCCTTTGGGAGCCATTTTCTTTCAAAGCACCACAGGGTTGAATTCCCATCATCCTTAGATCTGATCATTGAAAGAAGACACCACAACTAGTTTGCCATAGCCCCAGTCACAGTAGCCAACTTACAGTAATTTCTATGGTGTCTATTTAAGAATGACAAAGAAAAAGTGTCGTAAATAAGCAAGGTCATATCGTTTACTCTAAAGAAGAAATTCTGTCATATTATACTTGAAGGAACCTGGGAACATTACGCTAAGTTAAAGAGGCCAGACATGACACTAATGATTCCACTTACATGAGGGATCTGAAATATTTATGCAAACTCAGAGAAAGAGAAAATAAATGCCATGATAGGTACTAAAGGCAGGTAGGGCTGAGAATCCGTTTTCAGATTCCACTTTCACAGCTAGAAAAGGAGATTCAGCTCAAGAGCTATGTCTCTGCAGTGTTCAAATGCAACCATATCCTGTGTACTATATTGTTCTGTTTTTTTTTTTTTGTGCTAAAACAATGTATCAGGGGCTATTTACTTATTTTAAAAAAGTAGGAAAAGGGAGACAGAAATTTAGAAAGAATCCAGTATATATATATATATATATATATATATATATATATATATATATATATATTATTCCCTAAGCTGGAGAGAGGTTTGAAGGCTGGAAATACAAACAGCATAATGTCAACTCTGGCAAGGATTCTTCAGATTTGCTGCCTTGTGGTGGAAAGGAGTGTTTGTATGAGGCAGAGTTCATATCATAAAACAAACAAACAAAAAAGAGCAGTAATGGCATATCAATAGACATTACCTTTTAAAGGCTTGGCTACCTCCTACCGTTGCCACACTGGGTTCCAATTACATGAACCCTGATGAGACACGTTATAGCTCATTCACAACTTACACTTAAACCTTAGTAGGAGGGTAGCTCTTGTGCCAAGTGTAGTCATTACAGAAAAAAACAATAAAGACATAAAAGGAAAATTTCTGTGGTATGGAGTTATCTATTACTTTACCATGAGGGTTTGTGAATGAGATTTATCATGCTGTGAATGTTCTATATGTACTGATTTTTGTGTTTCAAATATACTTCAATAAAAGTAGTTAATAATGAATGCAGAATGGCTAATAATTCTTAAGCTACTCATGCACATGATGTGGTTTGTGTTGACACCATGTTTTTTAGGAATGCCAGAATTTGTATACACTCTAAGAATTGTGTTCCTTTGTGACCAGTTCCCATGTCAGCTACACACTGAGTTCATAACAAGCTTTCAACATAGGAAATACTGCAGGTGTATTGTTGGTAGGAGAAATATACTGTGCTAATGTAACTCTTCAAGAGAAGGCCTTGGAAATTTATTCCAGTGTGTATCAAAATTTTACCCTTCTGCCTTTACCTTGGCACAATAGCAATTCATATTATAGTCATATATAGAATCATATCAAGTCTGTGCTGAGTCCTAGACAAGGGAGTGGAAGGTGGCCTCAGACCTCACACTATCAGTCTTTAAGCCTCTCCTCATCTCTGGAAACATTTTCCTGCTGTGTTCCTGATGTAATTTATATTTAGAGGATGTTCTTCTAAATGTTACTGTATGTAGATTCTACTCTGTTCACTCTATGCTGTTTTAAGACACTTCTCGGCTCTTGATCACTCAGTGACAGATCTTATAGCAGTGATTCCCCAATGCATCACTCTACATTAGCTAGCTTTTTGGAGTCCTATATTTTTATTATAAATTTCTAATTTTTATGAGATTTTCTGAGTTTTTCATTTCCTTCTTAATTTTACCCATTAACAGATATAAGAATCTAACACAGTATTCCCCATCTCAGCCTTTAAATCTTCCATTCCCAAGGGTTTCTCACCTCATCAGTTTCTACCTTCTATGACCTAAATACAGCAGATTCTAATACTTCTTGCTCAAAACATAACTTTAGCTCATCAGCTTTTCTATAATACATGAGCATAGTGTGTTTCAGGGACAACTATGGTCTTAGCATATATATATTTCCATTTGTGTTCTTCCCATGCCAAGTTGCTAAGAACATTGTTCTGTCCACAAAAACTGAATTTCTATGTTGTGGTTCTGACTCTCATATCACCTGATTTGAACAGAGAATTTTAAAAGAGCTAACTGAAGTTAAGTAAGATCACATGGAAGGTGCTCTGATCTCATAAGATCTGTCCTAAAAATAATAAAAGAATTCACCCATCCACTCCCATCTCACCATCCTCTTTTTCCTTCTCTTCTTCCCTCTCTTCTTTTACTAACCCTTTCTGCCTGTGAAAAATCTCATATGAGGCTACAGTGAGAAGATGGCTAACTGATTCCAGTCTTTCTGGCAAATGATCTCAGGCTTAGAGCTTCTAGAAATGTAATAAAGTAAGTATTTGTCTGTGCTGACAATCAGTCCAAGGATCCAATTATGACAGACCTAATTGGTAACTGCAGATCTATTCTCTGTGTAACAAGTAGAGTAGTCTTTAAAAGCCCAAAGCATAAGAAAGTAGTGTGCCATGCTATTTCAATGTGAGGTCTTGACATCTCAGTCTTGTCCAGACAGCATCTAGACCCATGGAATCCCAGTGTGACCTCTTATACCTTCACCTTCTCCTTGAACAATGTTCCTCTTACTGCTATGCCCCAGTCACCAGTCACTTTCTAAGACACTCAAGATTATTCTACTATCTAGGCCTTTACATGCACAGTTCTTTGCCCTAGCATCTTTACCTACTCTTTATCTTACACATCCTCAAAGGAACCTCTGCCACTACCTCCTTGAAGTCAGTTAGATGCCAAACACTGCCACTTTAAGCAAGTTGTCTCCTTTATTGCAGCAGTAAGTTATGTCTCATTTCATTAGTTTCTTTTCACAGTTATCTGATCCTCCACTTTCCCCATAAAGTTCGCAGAGCAGATTTCTATGTTCTACTTTATTTTCTAACCAAAAGTTAAGTACATCCACAGCTTTTGCAATATAATAGGAACTTAAATATTGCTAAGTAAGAATGTAGATAAGAGAGTAAGTAGTACTTATACCAAAGAAATACAACACAAAATCTTAGTCTTTTAAAACCTTGATAATGATGATCAAGTAATGGGTAGCTGCATGAAGTGAACTTAGCATTAGAATTTGTTTCTCACAGGGAATACTGACCCTATTGTCCAGTTTGATGATTTTTTTTTCCAGCCGTTTTCCATGGTGGCTCTAATAGTTCCAGCTTCTAGTCTGCCCTAAGTCCATGACTGTTCACAAACACTAATGGGTATTTTGGGTCTCCATCAGGACCAGTGTTCCACCATCTAGCTTTTCCTTCACACATTGTTCTTGTAGTATCTCAAGTTCAACATAGACTTTTGTAGTTGGCTAGTCTTTTTGATCCCTGTGGTCTTAGCTGAATCATCTCTTCCAAGAGCAGACCCTCTCTGGTCTGGATTAGTAAGACCTCTTTCTGCAATTCTTTGTTCTCCAAACTTCCTAGTTTTTCCTCATTGTCTCCCTGCCTGCTTTGCTGGCCTCTCTATCATTGGAATAGCAGCTGGATACATGCACACATCACTATATCTTGCGCATCATGGATAGACAAAAGTATGTGTCAGATTAGACAGGAAATCTCAAGCACTGCAAAGATGGCATTTCCACTCTATCATTTTCTGGACTAACCATCTGTGAACTTGTTATTATGGAAAACCACATTTAAATTTAGTAAGTTAGACAAATTCACCTTAAAACTCTATGTTATATGATAGAAGAGAGTTTTCTATAAATTATTCCATTTTATACCCTTATCCATTAGATTTCTAAGCCATTGGTTTTACTTTGAAGGCAAAACTTCTAGCAACAAGAATATTTTTGAATGCTTCAGTGGGTACAAAAACTGGGGATTCTCTATGAATCTTTAATTTCATTTCTTAAATTATATTTATGAGAGATCTGGAGAAACATGATTCAAGCATCCTATGGATTTTTATGTTGGTTAAATAAAGCAGGACATCATTCTTCCTTTCAAGGGTTATGGGTATTTTTTGGCTCACACATCTTGTAATGCACTGGGTGAAACATTCTGTGAGGTAGCTAAGCTGTGTGTATTCAGTTGCATCCTGACATGTAATATGCCCTCAAGTCTTTGATGTTGATATATTCTCCCTACAAGTTTTACCTTCCTCAATGTATTTCCTTTCTCTCCATCTGTCTTTCAACCTCCTTTCTTTACTATAAGGGCCTTACTGTAGTGACTCTGCAATCTTCCTCTCTTAGTTAAATTCATTTTTCTAATCCCTATTTCAAAGCTCTATGATCTCAGGGGTAAATAGGTACATTATATACTTTGACTGGATTTATTTATCTCTGTACCAGGTCATATGTTTCACAGAAGAACAGTACAACCAATAGAAGCTTAAACACACACATAATTGAAAGCATTTAGTAGCTTAGGGATCTACAAAGCTATTCAGACTGGGAGAAAACTACAAAATCCAAAGCAATCTGTCACATGCTAGTCCAGGCTTCATATCCCATTTCTGGTTTTGACTTTTAATAGTCACTTTGAAAATATATTTTCCCTTTATGGTTGTAGAATACTTCACTAAGTCCAAACTCATAGTTCTGAATCAAATGCCTACTTGAAAAATTGTTTCATTTTTTTACTATCTAAATATTTACACTTAAAAACTAGTGCGTAAGTCAGTGATAGAAAATATAATATTTCTCACTTGGACCAAATGCTATTGTTGTTCATTGAAAATGGGTTTAACAACTAGCCAGATGTGATATATTGTGTATTTAATAAAATTAGCCTGGAATATCAGAGAACAAATCACCTACAGTCAAGCCATGAAGGTCACAGAGTGGTGACTCACACTTCTAATCCCAGCAGTCAGGATGCAGAGATCTTTCTGTGTTTCTGTGAGTTCAACGCCTAACAACCAAACAGTAGTAGCTCACACCTTTAATCCTAACTCTAGGAATATGATGCAGAGTTGAATCCAGAAGAGAAACAACTGGGCAGGGAAGATATTTAAGGCAGAAGGAGGCAGAGATTCAGGCATTCTGTAGAAGCCATCAGCCAGGTTGAGGACTCTTGAAGATAGCATTTACCCTGTTTGGCCTGAGACATTGGCTGGGAGAGAATTGACTATGGTCTGTTTTCATTCTCTGATATTCCAGCTTTTCCCCAATATCTGGCTCCAGGTTTTTATTATATATCAACTGGAAATTGTGCAATCTTTGATGCTTAGCTTTTGGGGCATAAATTCACAAAGAGGCAATTTGCTGGCCAGAGTTACATGTGGCCAGAATAATTATTGGCTGGCTAGGCTTTCTGTTCACAGTTAGCCTCCAGCCTTGGGCAGAGCCTGCCACATATAATTCTTCTCCATGTACTTCTGGGTAGGTTTATTGGACCGTGGCCTCCTTTTTCAGGTGAGTTGTATTTTTTTCTATTTTGGATCCCCTCCTTGGGCTGCCACCATACTAGGTAGCTGCCCTGCTTGGCAGTCATTTGAATTGTCACTGACAACAAGTTTGGTGAATAAATTGGGTTTTCTTAAAAAGGGGAATTTAAGGCAGAGAGAACTTTTTCCCACAAAAAACAGGAAAAAGTAGCATAATGAAGGTGGTTGACCTTTCTTTAATATTGAAGAACCAGAGAAGCACCTCTATTTTGAACAAGTCCCTAAACAAAAATTGAATCAGGCCTGAGTTTCGCTGACATAGGTTCCAGGGACTTGAAAAGTACAAAGTCAAAATGTTTTAGTATGGGAGTTAATGGAGATAGCCTAGGGCCATCTGATAGCCACTTAATTAACCACAGAATGTTCCAGCACAGGAGACAGCCTATACAAAAAGGGATTGACAAGCAACTGGACAATCTGAAAGCTAAAATAACAGAGGAATTCTTAAAAGTCCCTAAAAACTAGCTAATCAAAATTGTATTCATACTAGGATCCCCTAATTAATGTGTAACCTTGTAGTTTTGCCTTTAAAAAATCTCAGCTTGCATAGGGATGGGTACCTCCTCCAGCGACAGTGCGCTCTATGGGGTCCTTGTCTCAGCTTGTATTTCTTTTCAATAAACCTTGCTTTTGCATTTCAGAAAATTTGCAGCCCTGGTGGTCTCTTCAGGTATCTCGAGACCAGGGCACAACATTTGGGGGCTTGTCTGGGATCCCCAGAGGACATCTCCCTTCCTCCCAGACCCATAAGTCCAAAAGATTACACCGACCTACTAGATATGTTTACCCAAACTGTTTGTCTCTGTTCCTCTTTTACTGTCAAAAAGGTTTCCAACACCGTCTTTATCTGAATCTGAAAGGTTTTGCTTTCGCAGACATGCTTGTAAAGCAAACCTGGAAGGAATGGAAGATGTCCCTACTCCTCATTCTGTTGGGGACTCAAGAGCGTCCCCATCTGAACTCTGAGACCAAGCCCATCCCATCTCTATGGTTTTTGGCATTACAGGGTTCTTTCACTGGACCTCCTATTGCCGAGGCTTCTGAACCATGGTATTCTGTTATGGGCCCTGTTCTTCCATTTTGTCTGAAGTGTGATTTGTTACATTTCTGCTCATCTCTCATGTATATGGCAGGTCATTGGGCCTGTGAATAGCCATTGCCTTTTTTGTCTTTATCTATGTGAATGTTTTACTGTATTCGTCCTCTTGTTGTGGTGGCTAGAACTATTGTAAAATCATGAGCCAAGCTCTTACTCCCTTAAAAGTGTTCCTAGATATAAATATGTAAATGTATGAACAATGTGGCGACAGTGTGCATGTTTAATGTTTAGACTTGTATATGTGTGTTTTGTGATTCCAGATAAAAACTGTACATGGCCAGCTTTCAGTGCTACATGGCCAGCAGAAGAGATTCTCAGTTTGCTCCTGTCAGAACTGTGTATGTCATAATTATCTTTTTTTGTGTGTTTCATTGCAAGGAGGTAAGCACCACTAAAAAAGATAGAAAATGTGGGCTGCTTTTCCCTCCTTCTTTGCTCCCTTGCTCTCTAGCTGAGAGTGTAGGCAAAAGCCTGTTGGGCTGTTTTTTACACTTGGTGTGCTGAAAACAAAAATGTCAGGGTAGCACACTGAGCTAGTGTCTTTGTTATGACAATGTAGCAAGATGTTGCCCGCCCATTTTGTTCTGTTTCTGGATTAAAAAATTTTGTTTGTTTATTGAAAAAGTTGTGCATGCTTGTTTTGTTAAAAAATTTTGTTCGTGCTTTCTGATGTGTTCCCAATTTTGTTAAAAGCATAAAGCATAAAGCTGAAAAAGGTTTAAATATTTTTTTGCTCTCTCTGTTGCAAATAGCAGCTGGTCACTTTCCATAGCTGCTGTGACTGCATTTATGGTTAAGAAAATTTAGGAAGAGTTCAATTTTTTTTTGATGTAGATAATACTAACACAGTAATAAAAATTATTAAATATAGTTAAAATCTATGAAAATTAAAACTAGTAACACTATAAATTAATAATTAAATTCTGTACATAAATAAATTAAAAATATAATATTATTCCATTTTAGATTGCCACCACTTTTAGTCAGCAGCATGGCTGGGTTGTTCTCATCTTTGGTCAGTCACATGTCTGGCAACCATATTTGCTGAGTTAATAACAGCCTTTCGTCTCCACATTTCTTGCCTCCTCACCTATGCTAAAGGGTGGGGCTCCCATGACCTGTCCTGGGGGCTAACAGCCAAACATGACTAAGGTTTAACTCCAAGGGCAGAGAGTCATTGCATGTGGTTGCTGAGCCAAGGTGACTACTGCCTCAATAATTCATATTCAATGTTATAACTATTTTGTAAATATTTACCATCTTTTAAAAAAGTTTGTTATAAATTATTAGTAGTTAAGATAAAAAAAAACTCTACTGCTAGTTTCAGATGCTTCCTGTTGCTGGTATGTTGCTATGGTGTATGCATGTTTCTGTTCTTATCTAAAATATTATAGCCATACACTATCTCCTAGACTCCAAAAACCAAAAGCAACAACAAAAAACTCTAATTTAAGTTTTTATGTTGTTCAGAAAATAAAAAAGCAAAAGATTAATGTAAAAAATTGTCTAAAGATGCCTAAAAAAATCAGAGAGACAGACTAAAGTATATAAAATATTATAAAAAGCCAGAGGTGATGTAGACTATGTTTGCTGTGGTTTCTCATAACTGCAGATACTAAATTTGAAAAAAAACCAACAACAACTGTAAAATAAGTTAAAAGTTTTTCCATAGTAAGTTAAATTTGTTTGATTTTCTTCCTTTTAAAAACAGCTGAGAATTCTTCACTGCAAAATGTTTATGATATATATATATACACACACATAATTATATAAACATGTATGTGACATACATTTAACTCTTTGTGTAAGTATAAACTAATTTTAATTCTCTCTCTATATATATAACTTAAGTCTAACTCTGTATATGTGTAAATATAACTATTACTTAAAAATTTTTCAGGTTAAAAAATATATTTCCAAGTCCTAATGAGCTCTCTGTTCCTTCTATCACGTTCAAGACTATAGAAGCAACAAACCTCAAGTATTTTGGTTCAAAAACAATGCTTGTTTAATAAGATGTTGAAGTTGCACTTTGCTTGGACAGCTAAACTATAAAAATTAAGTCAGCCAAGTGACAATAGTTTTAAAGATGTAAAAGGTTTGAAACAGCATTAGAGCCCGTTAGTTCCCACATTTGTACAGCTGAAGATTGATGCTCTTCAGATATTTTTGCCTCCAACTATGTAAAGACCTGGGTATGGGTAACTGAGTATAGAATGGTCTCTGTTGTTTTTAATAGATTCAGAAGCTGCTCAGTCTATATACTCAGGTATAATTTATTCTTCTCGATATCTGCAAGTATTGATGGCTAGGCTAGCTATAACTTTGTAAGCTTGGCAGCATCAGACAACCTGATCCTTCTTCAAGGCAATAGCATCTTACAAGCTCTCTCTATATATAAATACACACACATATATATATATAATATATATATAATAGTAATACTAGTATATCTAAAATTCTTATGTCTTTTTGTATTTATATAAGCTTCAGAAAATCATAAAATTTAGATCTACTTTACAGAAGTCAAAACGATTCCAGATAAGTAAGTACAGCCTAAGTTTTTTCCACCTGTCTATTCCTAAGGATGACACTTTTCTCTACTGGTTTAGAGACTCCTGCTCTTCCTAATTACTAAGACTGGGCCCAAAATTTACCATTACATACATAAATTCTAACTTTTGTTCATAGTTTTAATGTGTCTCATCAGATTTGCACTAGGCTGGCATACACAAAGACATATGCTCCAAAGACATATGAGCTCTAGACTTGCTAAAACCTCATGTACACCAATACAACCAACATGGATTGTTTCCTGTCTTTCACAACTGTGTCAGGTAACTACATGCTTCTGAGAGATGCCCTTTTGCCCAGTCCTTTACTGGCCTTTCAGCCTTTTGGGGCCTTGACAACAATGCCCCAGTATCTGCTTAAAGCAGAAGAAAACATGTCATCCCCCTGTTCCCTGCCAATAATAGGTTAAAATGCTGAGTTTAAAAAATCTTCTGGCATTAGACACAAAGGGCTATGTACTGCACTAAGCAAAGAGTGCTGTTTCTATATGGACCATTCAAAAGTTATAAAAAAGCCAGCCAGAACTGGTTCAAAAATTAGTACTCTAAGTCCCCTCTAGTTCAGTACCTGGATCTCATCCTGCATGGGGCCCTTGATACTCATTTTCCTGGCCATCACCTTTGGGCCCTGTGTCATACATAGACTACTCCAATATATAAAACGTGATTAAGTACAATCCAACTTTTGGTGCAGAAAACTCAAGGCTATATGCCTATAACAAAAAGAGAGACATACAAAAAGATACTTACAAGCTAACTGTTCAAAACCCATGATTAAGTTCCATTAGACCCATAGAAGGAGAAAATGAAGAACCAGAGAAATGCTATCATTTTGAGCAAGTCCCTAAACACAATTTGAAACAGGCCTGAGTTTTGCTGACATAGGTTCTGGGAACTTCAAAAGGACAAAGTCAAAATGTCCTAGATATCCAGAAGATAACAGAGATAGCCTAGGGCCATCTGATAGCCACTGATTAACTACAGAATATCCCAGCACTAGAAATAGTTTATAGAAAATGTGACAACCTGAAAGCTAAGATAACAGAGGAATTCTGGAAAGTTCCTAAAAACAAGCTAATCAGAATTGTATCCATATTGAGACCTCTAATTTATATGTAACCTTGTGGTTTTGCCTTTAAAATCTCAGCTTGCAGAGTGGTGGGTACCTCCTCTGGTCACTTCTTCAACAGTGCACTCAACAGGGTCTTTGTCTCGGCTTGTATTTTTTTTCAATAAACTTTGCTTTGCATTTCAGAGAGTTTGCATCTCTGGTGGTCTCTTCATAACCAGGGCACAACAACATTACTCTAGACATTCTGAAACTGAAACCAGTATAGGAGAAGATAAATAATGTAAATGGGATTATCATCCTAACATTTATTATGAATACTATTTGTTCTATTATTTGTGTTTTATCACTTTAAAAGTTAGTTAATGTAAATGCCAAGAAAAAAAAAAACTCAGAAAAGTCTGTTAAGAGAGAACACAGATATTCAGACCCAGACAGAGGAATTTAAAGAACCAGTCTTAACCTTGTTTTATAAGATTATACAAAATGGCCTAAGGTTTTTAAGCAGCCAATATTAGTATATTCAGTAACTTTATAGCTATCACAATGATAAAATTTGTTCAGAAGTTAGTTGGACTCTGGTACAAATATTAGATTTAAGGAGGATCAAGGAAGCAATTATCACTTATGGTATGTACTGATCATTTGTAAAACAAATATTAAATTCTTGGTCAACATGTAATCAAATTATCTGTAAAGACTGGTCAGATATAGTTACTGCTGTTTTGGAGGCCAGGCCACTTCTACAATGGAAGATATGATGGAAGGGTAAGGCTAAAAGCAGAGAAAGAGGCATAGAAATCTCCTAAGACCAACTTCTTGGGGAGGGAGATAATGCTTATGTAGAAAAGCAATCACTATATAGTGAGCACAACCTGAATGCTGAATGGCAGCCTTAAATCTATGAGATAGAACTGAAAAAATAGAAAAGAAAACTGAATCTTTTACAAAAGTGATTCAAGAACCAAAACAAACATTTACAGATATTTTACAGAGATTAACTGCAGTGGTAAACAGAATGGTATCAGGTTCAAAAGCTAGGCAAATAATAATTGAATCTCTGGCTTTTTAAAATGCTAACTCATAGTGTAAAAGGATAATGAGGCCATGAAAAGCAAGGCCAGCACCCTTGGAGGACTGGATTCATGATACAATTAATTTAGAATCTTACAACTGTGATGATACCTGGGTAGGAGAAGTTATTTCTAGAGGTTTAAGGAAAAAAAAATCTAAATATTAAATGTTACAATTGTGGTAGTCAAAGTCACATAAAAAGAGACTATAAACAAGGTTTACTCAGGAACAATATCTTTGTTATTAATCTCAAAAGAACACCCCTCCCTTCTGAAGTATGCAGAAGGTGTAGCAAAGGGAGGCATTGGATTAATGAATGAACATCAACAAGGGTGAGACAAAAGCCCCAGCTCCTCATCAAATCTAGTTTAGCCTTATCCTGCCATCATGCTTCCCAGAGCAATTAAAAAGCCTATTATAAAAAGCCAAACTGTACTGGACAATACAAAAGCAACAGAAAAAAAGAACAAAATTTTCAGGAAAAAAATCATAAGGCAAATATTTTGGCAAACTTCTATAAATGAACAAAGGCCAAAGTTAAAAATATGAATAAATAATGTCATTATGAGCAGAAAGTGAATCTTGGAAAAGAGCTTGAAGTAATCTTTTGGGAGAGATTAACAACAGCTATCTTCAAAGCAAAAGAATTTAATTTATAAAGGGAAGTAACTGGGTGGGTTCTTCTTTGCATTGTATAGGATACACCAATTTCTGGAGCCCCTATATTTTATACTGATGCAGACAAATCAGAAAAGGCAGGTTACAAATAAGAATATGTAAGCAAAGTGTCTAAAAGCCCTTATAGTTCTGTTCAAAAGTCAGAATTATATGTTATGATAATGGTATTAATAGATTTTACAGAATCTTTTAGCATACTCACTGATTCTCAGTATGCAGAAACAATTGTTTTACATATTGAAACTTCAGATTTTATTAATGATGCATCAGAACTAAATTCATTATTTATTCTGTTACAAGAAATAATTAGGAATAGGAATAATACCTTCTATATAACACACATCCAATCCCATACAGGTCTGCCAGGCCTTCTAACACAAAGGAATGTTAAAATTGATAAATTACTAATAGGAAATACTATAAGCCTTAGAGTTTCATAAAAACAATCACATCAATAGAAAAGGATTTCAAAAAGATTTCTCCATTACTTGGCAACAAACCAAGAAATTGTGAAAAGATGTCTCACCTGTTACTTCAATAAATAAACTCCATTACCAGCAGGAAGTAATCCTAAAGGTATACATAAAAATAAAATTTGGCAGATGGATGTAGTGGGAATTCAGTTTACCCAGATAAGTTTTTGTGATATCAAGAAACTGGATCCTGATGGGTGTGGCCAGCATCATTGGAGATCCGGACCCCTGAAGTTGCTCTCCCTTGGTTCCTGTATGTTCTGAGAATAAGTCCTTCACTCCATTCCTCTGTGTATCTCAGTTCCTTTTCCCCCTAGAATTGCTTTTGTACCCATAAGTGTTTCTGTAGTTAAGCTATAGATGGATGTGTTTTATTTTACAGAATTTGGAAAATTAAGATATGTACATTGTAGAATATGTACATAGACAGGTTTTCAGGATTTCAATTAGCAGCTGCTTTGAGATTAGAAAAGGCTAATTCTATAATCACACATTTACTAGAAGTTATGGCCATTGTGGGAATACCTGTGCAAATTAAGATTGACAATGCTTCAGCATATGTCTCTAGTAAAATGAAACAATATTTTGCGTATTATAAGATAAAGCATATTACAGGTATACCACATAATCCTACAGGGCAAGCAGTCATAGACAGATCAAATCAAACTCTAAAGGAGTTGCTAAATAAACAGAAAGGAGTAACAAAGATCCCTCAGAAATAGACTATATAATGCTTTATTAACTTTGAATTTTCTCAATGCTAATGAGAAAGGAACAACAGCTGCTGAAAAACACTGAAATATAGAAAAAAAATGACATAGCTAATAAGTGTGTCTACTTTAAAGATGTGCTGACCTCAGAATAAAAGCCAGAATATGTGCTATGTTGGTGAAGGAGCTTTGCTTTTGTTTTCACAGGTGAAAAAAAATCTATGGATACCATCAAAATTAATAAATACTCAATTTGAACCAGAGAAAATTCTTGATGAAAAAATGGCTCATTCACCCATGTGACAATTCTTTAAATTGTAAGAAAAACTCAAGGGTTGTGGAAGGGTTTTGCTTTTTTCTTTATAGAAAACTATAAAAACTCATCTTCAAGAAGTCAAAAGACCTTGGATATTTAGACATCTAAAGCAGAAGGAAAGGTTATCTGGAAAAAAAATAATAAGCAAAGTAATAACAGATCTATTAGAACCAATATACTCTAGAGGGTAAAGTCTCATTGCTTAACATCAATATCTCTTTATTTGTAAGAAAAGTTGAAGTCCCAGTTTAATTATAATTTAAATCTGCCTTTGGAGTTGGAGTGTGGCTTTTTGTCTAAATCCATGCTTGTTAAAGGAAAATGCAAAATCTCTGTATTATATCAGAAGACCCAATTGATATGGGACAGAAGAATAACTAAAAATATGGAGCTATTATATTGTTACTAATCCTATCCTGTATAAATGTTTATATCAAAATTTAAAAGATTTTATATACATATATATTTAAACTTTTGGTCATGATATTGATGTTCATGTAGAGTACTAGTTAATTCTAAAACAAAAAGGCTTTATTTAGCTTTCCATACATTGTGTTGGGCTTTAGTCTCTTATCAGTTTTCTGCAGTGATCCATGGCAATGCCTAATTGTGACTTTTGAACTATCCAAAAGGAAAATGGGGCCCCACAAGGATGATTTCACATGGACTATGACAAAGCCACTAGGTGGACAAACACCAACCAAAGATTGAATTTGGACTACAGACTTCTCAGGACACTTTTGAGGTGGCTAGCTAAGATGAACTAGCTTCACAGACTACTTTATCCAGGACTTGAGACAAGGTCTGCGTTTTCCCATTAAGCAAAGACTGGACAACATATAATAAGCTACTTATTTCAGAGCTTGACAATTAAAAAAAAATTTTCAGGATCCCCTAAAGATGACATCAGCTCCAGACAGCAGAAAGTAAATTTAAGAACATGATGCCCACATTGCCAAGAAGTGGGGTGGGTGATTTTGACCTTTCAATGGGTATGTATAATTATCATTGTTTAGGCTAATTGGTTAAAAATTGTTATTGGTTGTGGTTATAAAAAAAGATGAATAAAAGAGATTAGATCCAGGGTTCTTCTTTGAAAAAAAAAAAGAAAACAGGAGATATAAATATGATAGGTTATAAGATTGTTGAATCTACTTTTAAAAAGCAATTAATAGTTTTAAATATTTTACATTGGATTGGAATTTTTGTATATTGTATAAAAACTGTATATATTGATACAAAGTTGAGATTAATTTTTACTGTATATCTATTTCTATGCTTGTTCAAGGTATTATATCTACACAGCTCATTTAACAATGTAATACTAATTGTCAATCCTTGAAAGTTATTATTACTAATTATGATATAAAGAAATGCAAGGTAGTAGTTAGACATTACAATCAAACTTATTGTCATATTAGATTTGTTTTTCAGGTCAAATAGACATATATTTTTAGATGGACAGGTCTTCACACACTTCAGAGATCTATAGCATGTGGCATTTAAGATCATTTAATAACATAGGTTCTTCTTATTTTTTTGACAATGAGCTATCTATCCTGGCAGCACCAAGAAGATGATGGGCATTAAAGAAACTCCATATGGAGCTGATCTTCTTTGTGGCAAAAGCTAGTCACTGGGCAAGGAAGTGCCATTGCCTTGACTGCTGACAGTATGATGTCCAAAATGCCCAAGCAGGACACACAAAAAGAACTGCTGAGCCTTGCCAGGACAAGGTAAGAAGGTCTTTAACAATATTCTGCTTCACAGAAATGTCTCTCAGATATGCTAGGCCTGTAGGCAGAAGGTGGATGCTTCAATGATGTAGAGGAACCTTGGGTCACTGTGCAGGCAGACAGCTGTTTTAGTTTTACATTTGTGGAAGTTGCTTGCTTGCATGTCCTGTTTACTTAGTTAATATTATTTCCTTCTTGAGTCTCTGAGGGAGTTGAAGATGAAATAGTTATAGATTTTTAGTGACAGTTTTAGAAAAAAAACTCACTTAGAGACATCCACAGATAGTTTTTAGTTAGTAATACAAATTAGATAGAAAGTGAATTCGGTACAATCCTCCTATTCACCAAAATAGGATAAGTAATAGAACATTTTCTTTGAATTTGCCAATTACTAATGTGTAGGGAGCTGCATTGTACCACGCCCTAAAGGTGCTGGTTTCCGCCTTCCACCTTTCTCGATGGTGAGTGCTCTCGGGAGTAAACAACTCCTTATTGGCTGTAGGCAAGGATGGTGCTTGGTTCCGCACCTCAGGACCTATGGGCGATATCCACGTGGCTTACCGGGATTGGAGGCCCAGAGGGTATTTAGCTACTAGCGGACCCCCCCCCCCGCCCCATGGTCATTCGTGAGAGAGTGGTCATTTGTCATATGTTTGAGAGTGAGTGTGAGAGTGAGTGAGTGAGAGACAAGAAGATAATTAAAGACCTGAATAAACTGCAAAGAGAAGGATCCGGTGTTGCATGTTCCTTGCTGGCGAGGTGGCACGCAACACTAATGGACTGGACATTATGTTAGTTTTGTGTGTGAAAGCAAATATACACTATCAAGACCACACACGAGAGTTTATTTAAGAGAGAGTTTCCAGGCAGGTGCAGAAGCAGAGGAGCAGGACAGAAGTCAGGGGACAGAAAAAGAACCAAACATGCGCAAGTCTCTTTTAAGAGAAGGGGTATGTATAGATACATTCAGGGAGGTGCTTCCATAGGCAGTGTCGCAGGGTTTACGTAGCCACACCCAGGGGCATGCCTCCGTACAAAGTGCATCTCCTGTGAGCCAAGTTGGCTCAGCTAAGTGGGATGCCAGGAATCCTTACACATTACTCTTGTAATTATTGCTTGTATATATTGTATATAATTATTGTATATATTATGTATGCCTTTTCTTATGTTAGTTATAATTTTTTTTTTTATTTTTGACACAAAAGGGGTTATATGATGATATATTGTATATTTAATGGCCAGAATTGGGGTGTGAGCCCATTCCATGAGCCAGGGGATGTAGATTAGTAAAGGAGTTTTCTGTAGTTGTGGGGGACATCAAGGATGGCTACACCTATGGCTGCTCTATGTCTATATGGAGATAAAATGTGTCTGTTCTATGTCTATATGGAGATAAAATGTGTCCATGCAGAGACATCACCATCTCCTAGCTGAATTGCTCACTGACATTCTGTCTCAGTGAAGTAAAACATAGTGAAATAACAGCCAACTGGTATAAAAGCATTAGGAATTTGTACTTGGTAAGGATGTTAAATTCTTCTATATGTTGACTTTCTACTTTTGAATATTGCATTTTTTTCTCTTCACCATGACAATGTCTGGCTTATGTGACTGCTCAATCATTTCACATGAGAACTTTCAGTTTTAAAAACGAGATTTTCTTTCATGCTGAGACAAAAAGTTGATGGTAAATTTGATTAAGGCTCAGTATCAGTCCCCTCCCACCTGCCCGTGATTAGAAATTCTGCTGAGCAGGACAAACTTTATCCCAGTCACTGTGTCTGGGATAAAGACACTTAAGAATTGCCGTGTTACCTGGTACTTAGTATAAACTAAAGCCAGGAAAAGCACTCACTATGCAACAAAGCAAGCCAAACAGGGCCTTCTAGAAATGAAGAATAGCAGCTGAAATACAGATTCTTAAGAGGAGATGCCTTCCGTTAGAGGCAGACTTGGAGGTGAGAATTTTAGCACATTTACTTAGTGGAGCATCTCAGGAACCATCAGGGGAAAGTGAGAAACTAAGACAGAGAAGGAAGGAAGCCAATCTCAAACACATATCAACCCAGTCACAATGTGGGCAGCTGGGACCTGATCCTGTTGGAAACTATGAATATTAATTGAGGACATGCTTAGAGTTATCTCCCCAAAAAAAGAAGAAGAAAAAAAACCTGATCATTTATCTTTGCTTCCCTCTTCCATTGTCTGAAGTCTAGACACAGTTCCAACCTGACTTTCTTCTAAGCCTACAGAAAGCGTTAAAGAGACCCCAAAATGCTTGTCCTAGGATTCCTTAGCTATGAACTTTAATGTAGGCCTAAGAACTATGGGTGGAAACCAATCATATCTGCTTTAAGCTGCTAACTAGGCTTGTCCCAGATAAAATAGAACATGTGATCAACATACTAGTATGGCTTTGTTATTAGGAATACATGTTTGTCCAACTCTACCAGAGTTGGGTATGAATTGATAGCGTTCAGAACTAACATTTTATGAGAAGGAATAAAACCTCTTCCAGGATTAGAATTCTAGCCAAATCTCTTTGCATCTAGCTCACACAGGTCCAAACTTCTATGACAGCTCACTGGATCACTCCGCTCCTTCATTCAATTACATTTTCTCCATCTGCGTTTGATTGTAAAAACTCTAATTATCAAGCACACATTTAATTAAGCACCTTTTTAGTCACTTAGCATGAAGTTGTGAAAGTTGTAAGAGTGAAAATCAGCCATATGAGACAAATAGTAGAAAGCATAATAGATCCACCTGTTCAAAATCAGTGGAATTAAATGACTGTCTAGAGCATTAAATATTCTGTGGAGCATCCTTCTACTTTATTGTTTTTGCAAAATGGCTTTTGAGTCATCATTAATGCTCTCAGTAATTAATGAACACCAGATGGAAGATGAAACAGACAGGCCACATCCATCAGTAGGTGTTTTCTCAGAGTTAAATGAGGCTGAACTCAGGAAGGTTTTACATCCTCTAGTCTTGGTTTATTGAAGGCCCAGAGTTCCAATTTTACAGAATAGGTTGCAGGCTGAATGCATACCATGGTCTCTTTGATATCCAGGACAGGACATGATCTCTTCTTCCATCTGTTTCTGTTGTAAAATGCCACATCTTATCCCCCCAAATATCATCAGGTAATTTAAATTTTTTCCCACAAGCTAGAAAGAATAATTTTGATAGTCTATAAAGTAGGAAGGAAAAGAAGACAACTTCCTGTATTACTCCCTATGGATAAATTACTAAAATGAATTTCAGCCATTCTCTGTGAATCTATGCCTGGGAGGCCAGGTATGTATTCACAGCTGAGGCATACCACTGATATTAGCATTTCTAAGTAGGAACAGCAGCAGATGTTCTGAACCTCTTCAGGGCTGCAAAGGACAGAGATGTACAAAGGACACAATTTAAGGTACCTCAACAGGCAGACATATTGAAGACAAGATAGGAGCCTAGGCATTAAGTGAAGGTGTTGGTAGGGCTGTTGTTCTGGGAGATCTAAATGGAAGAGGGCCTGCTACTCAGATTTTTCTGGGCTTGCATCTAAAGTATTGGGATATATGAAAGAGAAGAGAATAAACTCCTAGCTTTCCAAAGTGTTTATTTTGCTGATGATAGTTTTGAAGAATTTAGATGTGCTTAGATGTCTATCAGAGCACACTGTTCCAACACGTGAAGAGCACATAATGTATCCACATAACTGTTATTTTCCTAGGTCCTGAGTGTGCTTCTTACCTGAATTATTCAGACATTAGAAATGGATGCTATAGTGATGATTGGTGTCGCCCTACAGCTCCACATGTTGAAATCCTATCATGAAGACAGGGCTATTCAGAGGTAAAAGGTGATACTTTTGAGACATGGCTGTGAGATGAGGACAAGGCTGTCATGAATCTGACAGTTAGTTCCTTTTCCCAAGGCCCTGGAGAGTCCCCTGGACCATGGGAGACACATGGAGAAGATGGTTATCATCTGTGAACCAGGAGGCAGGAAACACAGGTCAGGGAGTCTGGTAGTGTTGTGAGCTTGGTCTTCACAGCCTCCAAAACTATGAGAACTTAATGATTATTATTTAAGCATCTGATCCCTGGCACTTTGTTACAGGTGCCTAAAGGGAGCGTGTCATGTGAGATGGAAATAACTAAATTTATCCCTTTGTACATGAAAATATTTGAAGCTGCCCCTGACTGTAGTCACCCAAATCTGGGCTACTGTCATGAACCCCTGCTAACTTGATTACCATTTATAATTGCCTTGATGTTTTTATCCATCTTTATAACAGCTACCATAAAGACCCAAGTCAAAGTCAGCCACTGTAGAAAACTTCTGTTATGCTTTTTGAATGTCACCTTTGATACCCATGAACTGTCTCTCATTTCGTGACTGAAATATAGTATATCCTATAGTGCTTCCTATGAGTTCCTATGAGCAGTCACACCTTGAGCTTGACACTGGCTTATTTTGGTCATTACTGAATATTGTCATTTTGGGTTTAACCAAGGACTGAACATAGAGTCACAGAGACTTGTGGAATGGTGAAGCCAGAACAGAGGTACTGTTTTATATCTAACATTTAAAGATGAAGCAACAGAGAACTAAAATAGAGAAGAGCAATTTTATAACTCCTTTTGAATTGCATATAATATAAAACAATGTCTTTTCTGTTATGCCAGGTCACCTCCAAGACCTACAGGGGAATAAAACAAAATCACAATGTAGTCCCTTAAATTCTAGACACATTTCCTAGATTGAAAGGACCAGACTTCTCATTTTGTGTTGTGTTCAACATTGACAAACTGAAGTTTTCTTAGTTAATATGGCTTTAGTAGATGGCTTTGGTTTTCCAAACTACTGTCTCAGCTTTTGAGGGCTTTCCAATAATCATGGAGGAAGGTTAGCGCTATTGACAGCAAGTCACCCAGAATGTGAAGCTACCTCTGTCTCCTCCAGCAGCAGTTAGGACATGCATAAATGTGGGGCCAAAGGGCAAAGGCAGCAGCTCTATCTATCACTTGAAACTTCAACAGCTGCCTGTTCCTTCCAGCTGTAGCTCACTCACCACCTTCTTAACAGCCTGTGGACTTTCTTTCAATGAAAAAGAACAAATACACAGCATGAGAAGAAAGAAACATGACAGAATAAAAGCCAAAAGTGAATGAAATCACAGAGAAGTCTCTTCTTTAGCTCTGTTCTTTACTCCACTCCTAATGTCACCCACAGGAAGGACTTGAAGCCTGCAGGATGGACACACAGGTATAGACGCTGAGAATACAATACCTGATTTCTTAAATATCACAGAGGAGATTGCTGTCAAGGTGTCTTACAGGGACAGGACGCAATGAGAGTAGAGCAGAGGCCACGTGAAAGGATCAAGATCAGTGACATTTGTGTGGTATGTGAAATTTGGGTCCCTATTAAGTTTTTGGTTAATAACCAAACAATAAAGCCTTAATTTGAAGGAAATGTTTTTCTTAAGGGAAGAGAGCTGTCCCACCAATCATTTTGAGATTTAGAAACTTAAAGCACAGCTGATATTTTTCTTTCCCCCTTTCTGTTGTTAGATGTGCTTATGTGAAATACTCTCTCACATTTTACACCCTCTCCAGATAGACTTATAATTAGGTATCAGCAGTATGTTAATTTATAAAAATCAATGCACATATAAGATACAATACTAGATTTTGTGTTTTGAATATTTCAGAAAAAAATCTGACATGTTACATGACTACTAAAGAAAATTCAAATAGTTTATGCTTATTCCACGCTGATGATCACTTCCTGTGGTGGATTGAATAAGAACGGCCATTGTAAACACATATATTTGAATACTTGATCATCAGGGATAGGCCATACTTGAGAAGGATCATGAGGTGTGGCCTTGTTGGAGGAAGTGTGTCATTAGGGATGGGCTTTGTTATTAAAAGCCCAAGCCAGGCCCTGTTGCTCTTTCTCTTCCTGCTGCCTAAAGATTTGGACATAGAACTCTCAATTGTTCCTCCAGTGCCATGTCTGTGTGCTGCCAGGCTTCCTGCCATGATGATAATGGACTAAACTTCTGAAACTGTAAGCAAGGCCCATTTAAATACTTTCTTTTATAAGAGTTGCCATGGTTATGGTGTCTCTTCACAGCAATAGAACAGTGAACAGAACACTTCCTTTATGTACTCACCATTTTCTTGTGGTGCTGAATCAAAATGATTGTTTAAATGAAAGCCAATAAAAGTATGTTCTTACATTTTGCCAATTATAAAAGTTTGCTATTGAAATATATTATAAATGTCTAAATGAATATATGTATACATTTTACACATACATTAAATTTTTAGAAACAGAACGCCTTTTAAGGGCTTTATTAATTTACTTATAATTTAATAACTAAATGTATTATACTTTCAGTAGAATAGTCATTTCTCAATATTAATGTTACCATCAATTAATGCAGGATCCAATTCCAACAAATCCATGTACATCATAGTTCCTGAATCTATGGCTCCTGGAACATCTCTGAAGAAGGCATAGAAAGTTTGCAAGAGCCATAATACCAAAAAGTCCGCTGTGAAATTGCCTTTCCTAGAAATGACTGCATAAATAAGACTGGAACAGTGACAATATCAGTGGACATGTGCATGTGAAAGAGGGAAGTTTTGAGTAGTTATATCCCTAGACTAAGATGTAGGTCACAGCCTACACACAAATAATGACAGCTGGGAGAAGAAGCATTAGCCTCTCCCAGGAATGAATCTCCATATTATCTGTCCAATGCAGAGTAGTTACCTTGAAACCATATACACACATAAAACAAGGCTGTAGTTATATATAGTTGTGCATACACATACATACTTAAATGCAAATACATATGCAACAATAATAAAGCAAAAGAGGCCATCAAGTTAAGACTTAGATCCGTTAAAGAGGCTTGAGAGAGGATGTTGGGAGGGGCTTGGAGGAGGAGAATGAGGAGAAAAAGTGGTGAATTTCTATTTCAATTAAAATATACTTTGAAAGAGAAATGTACTTTTAAAACCTATTAGGAAAAATACTTAATAGATATACAAATAAGTTTTTAAAAAGGCAATTACAGCACTGAAAAATAAATATTATCTGTGTTTCCCAGGAATATATTGGTGAGAAACAAGGCAGTGCAGTGGGTTTTTGTTTGGTTTATTCCTTTGTTTTTCCTATCTTCCGTATGTTGATTACAGTTATTATTTCTATTAAAGTTTTTAGAAACTACTCAGCATGCTTAATTCTCTTGAATGAAATTTCAGATTCATTTATGGTGTTGATCACACACACTCTTCAAATCACTAATGAGGTGGTGATGCACACACATGGCTTGCTCTATTTATTGATGTGCAGTCATAATATTCCTATTGTTGCTCATATTTTAAAGACCTAACAAGAGCACTTGTCCATTTTTCAGCACATTATGCATCATCTAAAAACAGCGTGGTGTGTATGTATGTGCAAATGTTGGTGCAGACTTCAAGAAAATTCAGTATACTTTATACTGTATGTTCTAAATCTTACATGCATTTATAGCCAATGAAACTTGATTTACAATTCAGGGCCCAGACCAAGGTGAATAGAGTAGAACACTAGGGTATAGAATCTAAGAGGCATTTGCTCTCAGCTCTGACACTGGTTTGCATTGCCTTCAGAGCAAGTGCCCACTGAACTTTTTCATCCTAGCAACTTTATTTACAGATTCAAACTACAGTGTCAAATTTGGTTCTGTGTTCTTTGTCCACAAATGATATTTTACTCTATCTTGAACTTAATTGCTATAGCATCATCCACCCTGAATCAGTCTCTTTTCTTAATGTGAATTAGTTTTGCAGTAATTAAACTAGATCTACATGTCTCACAAAGTATGTGCAAAGAAAAAGGATAGATGAAAAGGACAAAAGAATGCACAGATTAGAAGATAGCAGTGTGGGGCCCAGAGCAGCTTGACCACACAACTGCCAGAAAGGCAGCAGGCCCTTGCTGGCAGGAAGGGCCAGAAGGGCCTTTGGAGCCAACAACATCCAGGGAGGAGCCAACACCTAAGGGAAAAAAATACCAGACATTCCAAACATTCCTGGGAAAGGGACAGATAGTCTCCAGGTATACCTGCTGATCTGCTGATACAGGTAAATGACCACTGCTAAGTGTTGAAACATCCCTAGAATTAAAAGTAGCCAATGAGGTTCATAACAGGTACTCCCAACTTCCTAACTTGAGTTTAGACCAATCCCAGGACTGTACCCCCAAGGACTGAAGCCCCTAGACGCCCCCCCCACCTTCCAATAAAAACCCTTGCCTTGTACTGATTAGGGTTGCTACAACTCCACCACTGTGTCAGACAGACAGAATGACCTAAGCTAGCTTGTCAATAAAGAGACTCTTTACTGTTGCATTAGACCGGTCTCTTGGTGTTCTTCTTGGAGTTCTGGACTCTGGGCACAACATTCAGAAGCTACAAGGTGAATTCAATAATGACTGAAGAAATGAAGAAGACTAGAAGGGAATGAGATAACAGGAATTAATTTGTACTGGGGCAGAATTTTGGGATTATGAATTATTATTTGAATAAGATTCAGGTCCTACAACTGTTTAGTGTGTTGCAAGGAGTTGTGGATTGCAGCACGTTCTGATTCCAGGTGATAGAAGAGAACATAAAAGTTGTTTTGAAGATCTAACAGCCCTCTCTGTAGGGACTAGCAGATGGAAGCCAACATGGCCATGGTTTACCTATTCATGTAACTCACTCTTTTGTGAACCTTGTTTTATGTAGTTTGCTAAATATTGACCACTATTCAACTATAATTCTCACATCAACCCATTTTACAGAAAAATATAAATATAGAGACTAAAGTGATAGCTGGTAATGAAGTATTGATCTTTGTTTATTTCAGCTTTATCAAACTCCAGTGTAAATCATATCTTTCATTACAGGGCTGTAAATTCTAAGGAGAAACAGTTATTATGATGAAAAAGCTAAATGGTGCTTCTGATGGTAACCAATCAGAATTGTGATGAACTCAGGAGGCGGACAGTAGTGAAGCTTTTCATCCTTAGACAAGACTGCTGGATTCTCATTATTGGATAAATTCCTACAAAATTTCTCAGTGGAAACACAAAATATATTACATTATACACATACTTCAACACAAATTCTCAGTATGAAAATTGCAGAACAGCTGGCTTCTTCACTGCTTACAAAGTCAGAGCAAGCTTGCAAATAATTATCTTTTCTACAAATTTTTGGGAGAGAACATAATCTGATCCAACTATTAATCATGGCAATTAAAGCCTCTCCCGTCTGAACATTACTGTCTTATTACCAGTAAGTCTACATTTGCTTTTTGTGTAATTGGGAAAACCTGCAACATGTGTCTACAGGAGGTTAAAAAAAAGATCAGTGATATTTTCCATTAAAAATTTGTCCAGTTCCTTTTGTTTTCTAGCTTGCTTCTTATTTGGAGATAAATTTAAATACTTCTACCAAGTTAAGAATATATAGTATTTTGTTAATTTTTGAGTATTTCACACAATAAATTTTTATTATATTTGCCCCTTCTCTCTCCCCTTAATGTCTCCAAAATCCATTCCTACCCTTCCAACTTCTCCCAACTTTTTGTTCTTTAAATAAATAACTCACAGTCTAATTTATGATGTCCATGTAATCCTGGGTGAGGGACTATACAATGGAGTAAACACTGTTGGGTTATTAAGTACAACACCACTTAAAAAATGACTCTACTTCTTCCAGAAGCAGCCAACCATCTGTCATTCTTCAGTTAAGGGTAGGATTTGTGCTCTTTACCCATTTGCTACATATAGACTATTGTTTACATAGGGATAGTAGAGTGCTAAAGAGATTAGAAAAGGCTAAGGAGCATTAAAATGGTACTTCATAAACATCTTGTATAAAACAGAACTTGGATTGATCTCATAGAGGTTTTACTTAATAGAAAACTTTATCATGCTCTATACTTTTTTTAAAAAGAGATTTTATGGTTATACATGACAAATCCCAACTCAAAATGACATAAGCAAGAATTTGTTTTCTAAAACAAGGTCATGTGGCCAGAAACACAAAGCAAACTGTAGACTCAGGCAATGTCGTTAGTATAGTCTTATTCTCTATTCCTGGGGTCTCATGTGCCACTTTCTTACATCTCTGGTCTCCCTATTTATGTTCAACATGGCTGTCAGCAATTCTTGGCTTCCACATAAATCTCATCAGTCTAAAGTGGAAGCTGAACCCATGCATCATTGTTGCATAGAATAAGAATTAAAAAGTTAACTGGCTGCCATGATCACATAACTATGTTTGAACAAGAAACAGCAGCAAGAAGAAATTGCTGCCTAATAGGTCATATCTACATCCTGTTGTCCTGTTCAGGACACAGTCAGAAGAAACTTCATTTAAACATATGTGCTTAGAGTGGGGAAGGGCTGGTTTTCCTCAGACAATTCATCCGAGAAGGCAAGATGAAATATGAGTATGGTTACTGAATAAAATTTGTAACATCTGTTTGAGTTTGGATTTACTAACAACAAGGAATATTTTTACTGTAAGTATGTCTCAAATATATAACACCCAATTAAACAGATATGGCATTGTTGATTCGAAATACAAACTTAATTGTTATCTATATTTATTGGTAAAACCTGGAAACTCTAAATTGTCAAAGACAGCACACATCTATTACAGAGGTCCTATTGCTTGCCTTTCCCCAATAAGAATGGTACAGCACATAGACATTTCATAGTAAGACACAAAGATACATATCCTTCACATATGAACAAATCTGAAGTCCTGGCTATCCCACCACCAGATCCCTATTCTCCTTCTTTTCCCTCTTCATCTAAGCCTTTAATATTCAAGGTCATATGTACAGATTTGCAACTAAAATTAGTTCTTGAGATTATACTCAATATAACCAATACATGTGACTTCCAAAGTCAGTGCTTTCAATTGTCCTTAGCAAACATTCCATTAATGCAAACAGCCAGTATTCTCTAAATATACTATTTTTTTTGGATGATTCCTTTAGAATTAGCTGCCAGTTGAGAAGAGCATTGTGTGCTAGAGAAAAAGATTCAACAATGACCTTGGGAAATGAGAGAATTTGACTGCTCATCTGAAAAAGAAATTTAAAAAACAAGAGAGAGAGGGAGGGAGGGAGAGAGACAGAGAGACAGAGAGGAAGGAAGGGGGAAGGAAGGAAGGAAGGAAAGAAGGAAGAAAAAAGGAGATTTAGTGGAGCCACTTATTAGTGACAAGAAAAATTGAGCAGATTCAGTGGAAGAACAAACACTCTAAAACCTAGAACAGCACAGGGAACTTCAAACAAAACTCTTGTTTTCTTGGCATTAAGTACATGTCCAAAAAACTTTAGACTTAGTGTTACCACTTTAATGTCTGAATTGTGTGTGTGTGTGTGTGTGTGTGTGTGTGTGTGTGTGTGTGCGCGTGCGTACGCGCGCGTGTATACAGGCATGTGTGTGAAGCTCAGAGGAAACTTTCAAGTAATCAGTTTGTAGTTGGTTGTTTTACTTTTTAAGCTTCCTACTCTTTGGGGACCACCACCAAGTTCCCAAATGAATCCAAATGAATCACACAAGAGATTTTTTTTTTTTTTTTTTTTTTTTTTTTTTTTTTTTTTTTTTTTTTTTTTTTTTTTTTTTTTTTTTTTTTTTTTTTTTTTTTTTTTTTTTTTTTTTTTTTTTTTTTTTTTTTTTTTTTTTTTTTTTTTTTTTTTTTTTTTTTTTTTTTTTTTTTTTTTTTTTTACTTATAAATGCCAGGCCTTAGTCTGGCTTGTTTCTAGACAGCTTTTCTTAAATTATTCCATCTACCTCTTGCCTCTGGGCTTTTATCTTTCTCTCTTTCTGTATACCTTTCTTTACTTCTTACTCCATTGATGGTTGTATAGCTGGGTGGCTGGCCCCTGATGTCCTCTTTTCCTCCTCCTCTTCTTGCTCTTCAATCCTTTCTTCCCAGATCTCTCCAATTTGCTCCCTCTGCCTGCCAGCCCTGTCTATTCTTTCTCTTACCTCACTATTGGCCAGTCAGCTCTTTATTAGACAAATCAAATGTTTTAGACAGGCAAAGTAGCACAGCTTCACAGAGTTAAACAAATGCAACATAAAAGAATGTAACAAATCTGTACATCATTAAAGAAATATTTTGCAGCATAAACGAATGCTACACATTTCAAAAATATTCTACATCAGTTCTTGCTTTCCATTTGTTTTTGAGGGTAGGCCTCTCTTCTTTCTGCTATTTCTCTACTGTGAACATCAAACTAGCTGGTCCAATAACCTCTGGTCAATTCTTCTGTTTCTGCTCCATCTTACCATAGGAGTGTAGGGAATTGTAGATGTGTGCTACCCATGTCTGACTTTTTATGAGAGCTCCAGGAGTCTAAACTCAAGTTGTCAAAACTTGCACCATAAGTATTTTTACCCACTGAGACATCTACCTAACACTTTGTGGAGATTTTAAATAATGTAACCAACTCTAGTTCATTTCCTGGTACAATAAATTCATAATGCTTTTATCACCTTACAAAAAGAAGTCCATGTATTATGGTAACAGCACCTTCTGTTTTAACTATAACCGTTTGCACTGTGCTTACAAACTTCTATCTGAAAACAAAATACATTTATGAGGAAGGGCAATGTTACAAAGATGTCTGATCATCAGGTCAGATTAGCTTGTCACTTATGGACATTCTTGTCTATGGACACCAAACAAAGTGGTCAGTCAGTTCAGACACAAAGGTGATACTCCATAATGAGAGATCAAGAATTTGATTTAGTTAATGGATATTTCTATTTAGCCTATCAGTGTTTCCAGAATGATTCAATGCCATCAAGTTGACATAAGTAGGTGAAAATAAAATTATAACTAACCCCTAATCTCTCATTACTGTCAAATGAGAAACAATACCACAAGTTGTCAAGCCTACAAACCCAGATGGTCAGGAAATCAATGAGCTATGGATAGGACAATATTTTAATTAAAAAAGCCACTTGACAGAGGATGCCATTCTGTTTTGCTTTATAACTGGTCCTACGTGATGTTGATATTGGAATCCCAACTCTAAATGGGAGGCACAGGAAATTATATAGGAAGTGTATACTTTTAATTTTCTTAGTTAAAAGTTGTACACACTGATGCCACTTTGTGTACATATGAAGTAACTGCTGGTAATGTGGGCAAAGGAAGGATCAGTGTTCTTCAAACTGAACTCAGTGTTTACTTCGTGTTGGCTCTTGATAAAGTAAGTTCTTATTTTAAAGCATTTCATCAAAGGCTGTTTATTGCACTGTTTAGTCTTCCATGAACACTAGAGCTTATACAACACAGGAAAATAGGACTTACTTTCTTAGAGACACAGCTATGCTTTTTTGTCTAGTATCATTTGTATTTTCCTCATTAAAAAGTACTTATTACCTATTAGCTAATGTTTTTCTTCTAATAAGAATGTCACAAGCATGGAACTTTGCTGTGGGAAGCTTAAGTAGATTATGCTTGTTCAGAACTGACTACACTGAAAAGCCTATGCTAATATGAGTTTTAATCTGTAAAGCATCTCTTAAAGGGCCAACACTGTTACTCTTTCTGGGTAAGACAAAAGCTCTGTAAGCTTTCTTATAAGGTTACAGAAAAGTGAGCAGAGGTATTGACTTTTATCTACAGAATCAGAACAGGTCTCTGTCCATAGCTATTGTCAAAATGACCTTAAACTTAGATATAAATGGCATTGCCTACTTGTGAATGAAGAAGCTTCCTTTCAGCAAGATAGAATGATAAGGACCACAGGGCAATGGGCAAACAGGTTGTCTAAGGTGGGGACAAGGAAATAGAGCAATAGGGAAAGGCTGATGAGCTAGGAGAGGTTATACCAGGGCTTTTCTATGCGTTAAATTTATTTACTACACTGATTAATAGACTGAAATCTTTTATTTTTAAGAAGAATGGATATACTTGGGACATATCTACTTTCAGGTTAGCTAGCTGTCATTTAGCCTGAGTGATTTCATTTAGGTTTGATCTACTCTGGGGAGTTATGATTGGAAAAGTAGCATCCTATGCTTCTCACTACAATGAGTCAACCTTCACACTCAATGAATCAGACAGAGTGCTATGGATGAAATAATATTAAGACATTCTCCAAGGTGTATAGTAGAGGTTTCTGGCCTGGTCTAGCCCTGAGATCTAGACCAGCAGTCTGAAATAATCATACAAAGTCTTATATTAATTACGTGCTATTCATCCTATGGCTCAGACTTAATTATGGCTAGCTAGCTCCACATTTTATTTCATTTATACTAATCTATGACTTGTCATGTGGCTTATGGTTTATCTATTTCTTTACATCTTGCTTCTTGGGTAGCTGGATCCCATTTTCCTGACTCTGCCTTCTTCTCTCTGTATCTATGTTTGGATTTCCCACCTGCTTCTAAAATGCCTTGCCATAGGTCAAAACAGCTCCTTTATTAACCAATGAATGACATTCACAGTATACATCCCTGATGTGGGATATCTAGCCACCATGGAGAGAAAGGTCAGTTAAAAGATTCAGGTTCAAATTGTGGTTTTAGCAGTTATTAGCTTTGTGAACATGGGCTAGCCAGTTCCCCCAAATAGTAAGGAACACGTCCAAGTCCAAGTGTGTTTTCACTGAGCATAACAGTTCAGAACCATGCCCCACTTCTCTGTCAAGCTCTTAGACTCAGACAAGTATCCGTCTGTCTCATCTCAGCCCTAGGTTCCATTCACATCTTTCAGAGATCACTGAGTGATGACAGTCCTGAAGTCACTTGTTTCCAGCCCTGCCTCTCCATTTCATGTCCTATAAGATGCAAAAAAGCTTTGGTTCTATTTCCAGCCCTTACACCCCAGCCCTCATGTGCTTCTGTGTGGTTGGTCATTCTTCTCTGCTTCTAAAAAGGAAATTTAACAACTGCTTTGTTCATGAAAGTTCTTTAATCTTTTGATTCAGTTATATCTGAATATATTAAAACGGGAACTTGAAACACTTGAAGTATTTATATCACCTCCCTGAATTTTATACTTTTAAAAGACATCTATTGTTTTCTTCATCATCCTGGTGACCAGATGTGATTGGAGTGTGGATGTGAGTGGAGCCCAGCATCAAGGTTATGGTAAGAACTCAGCAATTGCTAACACTATCCACGTTGCCCTTAGCAAGGTTGCTATTGTTGGTGGCAGTCTGCTTAAGAGGGAATGGACGTATCAGTGGGCCTCTACGTCTGTAGTGCCTGCAGAGATGCACACACAGACATTTGCCGCGTTTTAAATAATTTAAGTCATTTATTCTCAGAAAACATCACAGCTAAGATTGGATCTACCTACACCAACTTGGCTGTAGGACTAATGTGCTCTAAATCATCAGTTCTTTCAGAAAGCTGCTGCAAAAAACATAGTTGTTTAATGTGCTTATTTTCTAACTCAATACATATATGAACATATTACAAAGTCATACTCATGAAAGCTAGAAATTGTCAAGAAAAATTCTGTGTGTGCTTTCTCAATCCTGTCCTATAAATGTTTGATTTTAAAGTTTTGAATATATATCCTTTGAGGGAACACACACACACACACACACACACACACACACACACACACACACATTCTTTTAAAAATGAAATAAATAATGAATGTGCTTCCTCAAACCCCGATGTCTGCAGGGGACAGATAGCTTCTGTGCTAAGTGGGAACACTGTGAGCCTTGATGAGCAGTCTTGCTCTGATAAGGCTCCTTACTAAATTTTTAATTCTAATTGTGGGTTCCAGAGGCACAGCCTACCATGAAGTTCTTGTGAGTGAAGCGGATCCACTCCCGGGAAGACTTTGGACTCAAATGGCAATTAGGGAATAATGAGATGCCCTGAGCTTCTGTCCCATATGCACAAACCTTGATGTGCCTCCAGCATGGCTGCTTCAGCCTTAATGGGGAGACATTGCCCAGTGTACCAAAGAGAGAACACTCATGTTTAGAGCAGTTATCTCAGCATTTGGCAATGATTCCTAGAACCTAGAATTCTCTACAGTGCTTCTAAATTTATGGAAGCCATGGGAAAACAGGCTATAACAGAGAGGAAATGGCATGCTGTACAAGATTTCTAAATAGCAGAAGGGTTGATTGCGATTGACAGGGAGATTACAATGCAATGGCCACAAAATGACCCACCGTCACCTCTCCTCTCTGTTCCATCCCTCCTACCTTCTCTGTTCACTGAGACTGTAATGGCCCCACCCTTTTCTTTGTGGTGGATGGTTTCTCTAGTGCCCAGTGTGGTGAAACTATTTCTATTTCACATATAAAGGAAAGAAATTGTCATACATTTACAATATATACCTGTAACATTATCTCACTTTTGTGTGTTCTTAAATTTACCTTTTATGCTTGATTAAAATTGGCTCCAGAATTCTACCATTGACTAATTACTAGTGTTCTCCGGGCAGGGGGTGGGGGGACCCTTCAACAGTATTTCAATTATTTATTTTGAGCTTACTGTGTATTATTAGCCAGTCTGTCAATTTGGCAAAACATCGTTATCTTCTATTCATATAAAAATTCTCCAAACTAGGCATGCCAATTTTATAAACAAAGAACTAAAGCTCAAAGAGCTTAAAAAGCAAATGTCACTCAGAATTGGTGGCTTTTGTACCCTATGACCTGTATATGTTTCTGTCATCATATTCACATTTTACATTACTATTATTTCTTGTAAAATTCTGATATTAAATATTTATTTAAATAGTTTGATTACTTAAGTAATTATTTGATCAAATATTAATCATTTATTTGATTGTTCAAATAGGAATTATCACTATTTCTGGCTTGACCATGTTAATAAGAAAGCCGGAAGGCCAGCTCTTCTGGTAGATTTAGATCTGCCTGGTGGAGGGACATTTCTTTTGCAAAGTGAATGTTTTAGGTACTTCTTGGCCTTCAAATCAAATGTTAACTCCAATTTCCTTTTTTTGAGGAAATATTACTGCTTAGCCAAGAGTCCCAGGCTCCCCCCGACAGCCCCAAAGCTCATCAAGGAAGGTAGATAATATATGATTTTTGTGAAGGCTGAGGATTAGCAGGTCTTTGATGAGTTCTTTAATTTAGGTTTTAGCTTCCTCTCCTGTTGCAAGCACTGCTGAGCTCCGGATAATGTCCTGAGTTTGGGCCTTTAATCACTGGATGCTTTTTTTTTTTTTTCTGTCTTGTTAAGGTGGCTTTTTCAGCTTAGCATATAAAACAATGAGAATTATCAGAGAGGAAACTAGCTGAATGCCAGGGAACAGCCCTGCAGACAGAAATACTACCTAAAGGGTTTAATGAGAGGCGTCCACAAAGGGCTCACAGTAGGGTTAAACAGTAAAGTGTCAGGAGGGAGACATTTGCCCCCCTTCCTGGAGAAGCACAGAGTCAAGAGCCTCTAGTCTCTTGTTAAACTGCTTTTATCAGTAGCACACGTTAACCAGCTGCCATTGTGGGTGTATTTTTATAGCAGATTACCCATCCCTCTCCCTTCCCTCCCGCTCTCCTCCCTAGCTTATCACAAAGACCTGAAGTTGAGAACCTGGAAGGAAAGTCCTCAGAACCCATCTCCCTCTCCATGACCCCAGCAGGTGCTTTCAGCGCCTCACGGGTTTGAGGTGAGGGTCTTCCTTGGTAAGAAACTCTTGGCTTCTCTTGCTTTCTTTGTACTTTTTCTCTACTTTGGAAATCTTACAAAGGAATAAAGTTTGTGTCACAGTGAAAAGGGAAGTATTGCGGACTGCTAATCAGGACAAACAGCTTTCCTAACACAGCTCTAGCTCTCCAATGAGGAAACAAAATTAGCCCAGACTTAGAAAAATACTATTCTTACCTCTCTTGTTGAGGATAAACTGTATGGCATGTCAGGTCAAAGAGCTTCTTAAGTCCTTTCCTTGTGGTCTCTGGTGAGACATACTCAAGACTAGAGAAAGCTGAGAAGCAAGGGTAGAAAGGATACTGCTCAGCTGCCAATGTCTCCCTATTGCCTCTAGACTGAGGAGTCTAAATGAACCTTCCTAAACTACTTTAAAAAATATTTCTATGCAATCTTTTAAAAGGAAGAAAGATACAAATAGGATAATGCACATTTTTTTTTACCATTGTTAAATCTTGATATATTTGTCCTAAGACACTTTGAAAGTAAATATTACTCAATTGATTTCATAAAATAATAAAAAATTGTCCTTTACAATTTTTTAATGATTATATTGTTCATAAGGCATATGAAAAATGCCCAGTATCATGTTATCAGAATACTGAAAATTAAAAACAATAATGAGCTCTATCCTCACACCTATCAAGCCCCAAATCCAGAACATCCACACCAAGTGCTGGTGCAGACACATCACAGTAGGAACTCAGCCTGGTGATGGGGGAAGGCAAAGGAGGGCAGACTTTGGAAGACAGTTTGGCAGGTTCTTTGAAAACTAAACATACTCTTGGCATTCAAAAGAACTGGATGTTTACATTTATGTAAATATCTACATGCAGTTATTTATAGCAGCTAATTTCTTAATAGCCCCAAACTTGGAACCTCTCAAGATGTTCTCCAATAGATTAATAGGCAAATACAACACATGTTCTGTTCAGATAATGAATATTAAGCAGCTAACAAAGAAATGCCCCATCAAACTATGTAAAGGGGGAGGTCATTCAAATGCACATTGCTAAGTGGAACACTAATCTCACAAAAGCTTTGTCCTGGACAGTTGAGACTCCAGACATTCTAGTAAAAATCAGGTTATGCAGAAAGACATAGGTTAGTGGTTGCTAGTGGCCAGAAGTAGGAGTCTGGGAAGGTGGAGGTCCTCCTCGGTACAATAACACTATGTTGTGTACTACCATCGTGTATACTTGTTGTTAAGGTTTAAATTTATATACTTCCTTTTGTGTTGAAAGCTAATCCCAATGTGATGATATCCTGTACTCTGTCACCGTAATCTACAAATTCCAAAGTGTTCTCATGCTTCAAGTTGCTCACTTTTCTGGGAAGCTCAGAAGCTGGGACAACAGTTGCCACCATTCAGTCACATTTAGTCAGCATAGTCCTTGATGCCCCTTGATTTTAAAAGGGACAGAAAAGTAGCCACCAGTTTAAATTCCTAATATAAGTGATTTATAAATCACATATTCTGTAGTTTGGCTTCATAGTGATTTAATTTATCCCAAACCACATAGAAAACTTAGGACTTCTCCAGGCAAAGTTATTCTTTCGATAAAATGAGTAAGTATTAAAGGATAAGACTCTTGTAGAAAAAAAAGATGTCATGAAAAAGTGAAAACAATCTCAATGTTTTCAAATAGACAAATAATAATATAGAAGGTAGTACCACTTAAGCCATGGAAGGCCACAACCTTGAGTTTTAAATGACAGAGGCTAACAAATCTAGGGGTCTGATCCACAGGCTGCCTCCAACACTCACCAGCACACAGTGTCTGCTGGACGTATGCAGTAAAAGGATGAATGAAAAAAGAGATGGCTTTATTGTCCTGGATAAAGGACAAGTTGGAGGATGCTGAAGGATGATCAGTTCCCAGACACCAGCTCCAAATCCTGGTGCACATTTGAAGGATACCTCACACTAGGATGCTAGCATAACTTTTCTTTTTCTCCATAGAATCTGAGGTTTATGTGACTTCCTAATGAATTCAGGCCATTTACAAATCTCAAAAAGAATATTGCAACATTGAAATTCTACCAACTTCTGAGCAGCTACTTTCTTTTTTCTTCACTCAGCTCCTAATTACTATAAAATTTTGACAAGTAGTTCACACATTGAAAAATCCGTGCTCAGCTCTTCTCTGAATCCCTCACACTTTAATCATATCAGCCCTGTCAGTTACATGAGGGAACAGGCGAGGAGGTGTACCCCAGCTGGTTAGGGCTGCACTGGCCTTGTGCTTCTGCCTTTAAAACCTAGAGAGGCAGACAAGGTATAAAGGGAAGCACAGCCACAAAGCTGCGATGTCTCTTCAAAGACCAGCTGAAATCTAATGAAAGAGGAAACTTTTTATGAAGCTCAAGAAGAATCAGAGAAAGCTAGAACTACTTGGAGATGTTTTACTTTTAGGACTCAGAGAATGGCAACCTTTAGTCAAAGAAAGTTCAGGGTTTGAAATATGTGGCCAGATATTTTACAAGCACAAAGATTTGCGGAAACTTCCACAGAAGAAGCCATGATGCTGGTTTATTATTATTATTATTTATTTGTCAGCACTTTGCTATTCATGAACTTGTGAACAGCTTGACTTACCAACAATGTGCTTATACTAGTGTGTTTCTCTTTTTGCTGTGATAAAACACTGACCAAAAGCATCTTGCAGAAGGAAAGATTTATTTCAGTTTATACTTCTGTAAACCAATGGAAACCAAAGCAGGGATTTGGGACAGGAGCTGATGCAGAGACCATGGAGGAGTGCTGCTTACTGGCTTGCTCCTCCTGGCTTGCTTAGCCTGCTTTCTTATACAGTCCAGGTTTACCTACCTGAAAATAGCACTGAGCTGGGTCCTGCACATAAATCAGCAATAAAAATAATGCCTCATAAACTTTCCCCAGGCCAATTTGATAGAGGCAATTCCTCACTTAATTCTTTTCATTCAGGTGACTCTAGCTTGTATCAAGTTAACAAAAACTAAGCAGCAGAGAGGTAACGATTGATAAAAAATTTTTCATTTGTTTCTTCCCTCATCGACTAGTAGAGTCACTTTGCCAGACACAAGAGAATGGATAGACAGACAAACAGATAAATAAATTCAATAAGTAACATTCTGGCAGGTTATTGGAAAACTGCAGTTAGTTAGATTCCTGTATCAGTCCATACTATAAAATAAATTTTAACTAGATGTTCATATTTCTCTATTTGAACTAGTAGTCATAAACCCAGGATAACTTTTAGCATCTCTGTTTCTTGAGTCATGAAAGCAAATAAGAATATTAAGTAGGAAACATGATGCTATGAAGAAAAACTTCAAGATCTTTGATTAATTCCAGGGGTAAGCCTACAGATGGAAAATTAAGGGTATAAACGATGGGCTCCAGTACCTGGGTTTACATACCAGATTTGCTTCTTTAGTCTATACAAATGGGTTCAAAGCTATTTAATTTTCTGCAACCTAACCTCACAATTCTGCAAAGTACATGGTCATGGTACATATATGGAGTCCAAGTATCACACAAAATGCAGAACTAAGAATGTTGCTTGGTCCTTAAAATGTGGTAAAAAGTTGCATGTAGTTGCCATTGGTCAAGGCATACAACTTCAGAAATGATGTATATTGAGCTTGAGAGGTGGCTCAGTGGTTAGGAGTACTGACTATTCTTCCGGAGGACCTGAGTTCAATTTCCAGCACCACACAGCAGCTAATAACCGTCTATAATTCCAAGATCTGACACCCTTATACATTTATACATGCAGTCAAAACATCAATTCACATAAAATAAAAATAAATTTAAAAAATTATATATATCATGAACAAGTTATAAATGAAATAATACCATGTTCATGCATGTATTTGTTCCTACATATAATATAGAAGCAAACATGAAACTTTCAGAAGCATATATGTTAGATTATTAATAATAATCCTTAATGGAAATAGTTACATCCTATGGAGAGAACATAGAAAATGAAAGAAAGAAGTCTGTCCAATAAATATGTTGGTTTCTATTGTACTCTTGGTACTGAGCTGATATTCTTGAGAAACTTGAGGCTGGTTATGGTGAGGTCTGCAACTCATTAGCATGTACAGCAGTGTTATAATAGTCCAATAATCCAATGAATGGTGTAATAGTACGGTAAAGTAGTCTGGTCCAGATGGTAGTGGGTCTTCGCACCACCCTCTTGGAGTTTGACTTATATCACAGTCACTATTGTATATGTTGCTGCTACCAGTCACTGTTCTTGACAAGCCTGATGATTGTTGCTTCACCACAGAACCTGAGTTTATTTCCGGATCCTAATTTTATTTAATTTTGCTATATGTCTGTCATGGCAGTACCACACTGTCTTAATTATTGTAACATTTTTTTAAAGGAAGTTTTAAAATCAAAAGAATGACCTTCCTACTTTGTTCTTTTAAAAGATGCTTTGGAATATTCTCCGTTATTTTAGAATTCGGTATGCATATTAGAATCAGCACCACAACTGCTAAACAAGAACCTCATGTGGAGGTCTTACAGAAATTACCTTGAATCTGTAGATTGACTGGTGAGTGTTGACATTCTAGTCAAGTCTCCCAATCCATGTTCACAGGCCACTGTCCTGCAGGTCTTTCTTTCAATAGTGTCCTGTATTTTTGAGGGTATACATTTTGTACTTGCCTAGACAATATTTATTTCTAAATGCTTACTTTTTTATGTTTTAATAGATGCAATTGTTTTCTTTTTGTACAGTGCAAGCATGCAGAACACAGGTTTCTTTTTTGTTCTATACTGATTTTGTATCTTCTCGTCTTGCTGACTTCATTACCTTTTGTAATGAATCTATTAAGACATTTTATATATACAGTTATAGCAATTGCAAGCAATATGGTTTGCTCCCTTCTTTCCAAACTTAATTTCATGCATTTCCTTTTATAGCATAATTCTCACTGCTAGATTACCTAGTGCAATGTTGAGAAGGTGGCTAGCATAAACATCCTTGTCTAGTTTCTCATCTTTGGGGAGAAAACTGGCTTTGGCCAATTAACATAATGTCATCTATACATTTTTCATAGATGCTCTTTCTCAGAAGCTTCCCAACAAGCTGACTTTGTCTAGTGTTGCCATCACAGGAGGGATTGGATTTCATAATTTCTTTTCTAAGTCAAAATAACACATTGTTTCTATACTTCTTTCTGTTATGCTGTATTATATTATTTTACTTCCTTTGCTGAACCATCTTGGAACTTTTTTTTAAAACATAAAAAATCCATAGGCACATATTCTTTTGTGTCTGACTTCCTTTATTAACATGGCTAAGGACTTAACTAGATGTGGTTCACTCTGGGCACTGGAGGTTTCACAAGATGGCATAAATTGTCTAGTTGGGGCATTGTTTTTCCCATTATTTGGTGACTCCACTTAGATTTCTTTGATGTATGTGTATATTTAAAAAGTTTCTACTGTATTAGGTTTCTGTATGACTTCACAAATGGCTTTAGTTGGATATCCCTCTCCACATTTTTTCCTTTACCTCTCTTCATTTATTTTTTCCCCTCCAGACTTCTGTCTCTCTACAAACAGTATAGTCTTCTTTCCCTTCCTTGGAAATTTGCTTCTCTCCACTAGTCCCTTACTGGGTACATAACTTTGTGATTGTTCAGAATGTAGCAGAAGTATTGAAGGATAAAGAGAGAAAAGCATGCAACATTTGTCTTTTGGGGCCTGCATCACCTCACTCAGGGTAATTTTTTTCCTTGCTCCATCTATTTACCTGAACATTTAGCAATTCCATTTTTAACAGCCAACTAATATTCCATTGTATATTAACTCAGTAACTGCTTAAGAGCTTACACCAATTTTAGCATCTCAAGCAATTGTTAAAAAGGTCACGTGAAATTAAGTTTTAAAAAATTATATGAGATGGTTCACTAATTTTTGTCTTAATTGCTGGAATTTGTCCAAAGAAAATTTTTGATCTTATTGATTTTCTAAATACTTTGAAATCCTCATTTTATATTGTCTAACTAATTACCCAACAACATAGATAAATAGCAAAAAAATGTTACATAAATTAGCTTCCCAATGTTTTTAATGTTTCTAGCTTCGTGGTGAAATTATATTTGATAATTTATATATGTCTTTCTCATGCTACTCTCCAGCCAGACGGGACAGCGGTTAGAGACTGAACTGAGGAAATCTATAGTTTGCTATTACTTATTTACCGTCCTGTAAAGTTTTCAAATTTCTTAATGCCTTTGAATCTTATTTAAGCCACATCTAATGCAGAAATGATGCATATCATATGATTTGTTATGAATGTTTTGATTACAAAAGCATTAAGGCAGAAACAGACACATAGAAGTTATTTTGTTAATGGGTAAAAAATGTTTTTAATTGAAATAGGGTTGCAACACTTTGTCCTTCCCTCCCAGCTACCTTCCCTCACACCTCTGATATAGATCCACACTCTAATTAATATCTTCCTTTCCTTTATTATTATTACATACAAATGCACATACACACATATACACATACACACAACCTGCTGAACCTATTTTTTTTGTATGTGTGTAGTTTCAGAGCTGACCAGTCTATATTGGACAACCAGAAAGGCCTCAATTCTCTTCCCAGCAGTCATTAGTTGCCTATAGTTTCTTATCTAGGGGTGGGATTGAGTAAAATTTTCCTCCTTCAACATTACCGTGTCTACGGATTTTTCCATTGTTCTGGTCTTGTTTCTAGGAAAGACTCACAACAGAGTCCCTAGTACTCTAGCTCATACATGTTTCTTTCCCCTCCTTGGCAATCAGTCAATGACACAGGAGCTATGATGTAGATGTATCAGGGCTGGGCTGTCCATAATCTGTTGGTCTCTGCATGTGACCAGCTGTGATGCTCTTCATTAGTTGTAAAGCGAAGCACCTCTGATGAGGGGTGGTAGCTAGACTTATCTGTGTTATAAGAATAATATTTAGAATCTTGTAAAGAATTATTCTGGTCTAGCAAGGTAGCAATAGTAGATTTTTTTTTCTAACATCCATGACTACACTATTTCTAAGATGCTGGCTCAGTTTTGGTACCAGGCATGATTTCCCTCCAATTAGGTATCTCTTGGTTGCCTTTGGTATGTGAGAGCCACTTATTGCCTGTTTGGGCATATCTTGCCATGTTGGTGATTGTTGTGGTTAATAGCTGTTGCAGCTTAGTGGGTCTGTTTAATTGTTTTTCAAGCTTGGCAGCTTGTATAGCATCTTTTTTTTTTGAACCATGGCAGCTAGACCACAGGAAAGAGGATTTCAGGTCAGATCCAGTGCAAATCACCTGAGTCCTCTGACCTAAGTGTGTGGTATCTTCAGTAATCGGAGCTTACCTTCAACCTCTGAGAGGCTGCCAAGTGCTACATTGACAATCTACATTGTTTCGGGAGTCTCTTGGACTACCTAGAGTGACCATTTGAAAGGAGTTTTCTCATGCAGTGTACTGGGGCTCTTGTTACTCTATGGTTCTGATGAGGAACATTGCAGTTCAAATCCTAATTGGTTTAATAAAAACCTGAAGCCAGATATTGGTGTAAATGCTGAAAGATCAGAGAGACAAAGGAACAAGCCACACCCACTTCTTCCTCATCCTCTCTTCAGCTGGAAGGGGGAGATTCTGTCTCTATGAATCTTCAGATTAAAAACGACTGAGCTCCTGTCTCCTATAGCTTTATATTCCCATCTCTGCTCAGCCATATCACTTCCTGTCTCAACCTCCCTAGTGGTGGGATTAAAGGTATGTGCACCTTTCAAGTACCAGGAACAAAGGCATGGGGTCCCAAGTACTGGAATTAAAGGCGTGTGCCACCACTGCCTGATCTCTAATTAGGCTAATTAGTGCCTGGCTTTACCTTCTGATCTTTAGGCGAGTTTTATTTGTTAGAGTATTCACAAAATATCACCACAGAGTTCTGTCATCCCAAGTGGTTTAACTTCATATATATTATATGAATATATATTGTATATGTAAAGTGTGTACATAATGTATATTTATAAATTATGCTATACTCATATGTATTATGCATAATTTTACATAAATATTAGATAATACCATTCCTTGAGGCTCTATCAAATACCCTTGGTGTTATTTGTGTCTCGTCCATCCTTTTTTATTTTTATGGATTTCCCTGCTTCTTTTCCAGCTGGAGGCTTCTCTGTTATTCCATTTCCCATTTCATATCACCTATATCCTGAAGTTTCCCTACCAAGGCCTCTTTCCCTGCACCATGGTCAGTTAAGTTTTTTCTTCTCACGTGATATAAGGACGGGACAGACAGAGAATGTTATATGTAGGTGAACACAATGAATAACGAATGAGATCTACCTAATGTGTGGAGGAACAATTTTATGGTCATTATTAGGAGGCATCAGGGTATGGAATGGGCAAGCTTAAAAAATAACAAGAAAAAATGATGGCTTTTCCACATCCATTTCTTCAATTTAAAACAGCAATGAAGTAGCCTCACATACCTTCTATAGCAAGAGATTTTTACAGTTCTACATCAGGCAGCTCAAGCTAAACCCTATGTCAGTAGTAAACAGCCCCACAAATAGCAGTGTTTTTCTAAGTTTAGTTTAGCTTGTGCATTAGAAAGGGTTCTCTAAGGGAACAGATTATGTACATTGAAGAGTGTTATTAGACTGCCTTACAGAATGTGGTCCAGGCAGTCCAACAATTGCGGTCTCATGATAGAAAGGCCGAAAATGCAGATATTTTTCAGACCACGTGCCTAGATGTCTTAGCAGTCTTAATTCAGCACTGGAGCCCTGGAGTTTCTGGTCCTTAGTCTTTGTTGGAAATCTGAAGTAGTTGGATTTAATAATAGCAGCTACAGGATCGAGGAACTTACTAGAAAGAGTGAGGGCAAGCAGGCAAAGAGCAAAGCTTCTTTCTTCCGCATCCATTTACCTGCTCTCCCACCAGAACGTCTGGCCCTGACTTAGGATGGATCTTCTTGTTTCAAATAACTTGACTGAGAAAATCCCTCACAGGAGTGCCCTCCAGCTTGTGTTTTAGTTGATTCCAAATATACTCAAGTTGACAGCCAAGGTTAGCCATCTCAGTTTTAGTATGTTTCCATCAAGGACCATTATGCCCAAAGCTTACCCCCAGAGAGACTACCAGAGACAGGGATGTCCAGAATGCATAGCAAGGTTTATTGGCAGTGCAATACAAGCCAGGCAAGGAGCTTACTGCAAGCTTCTGTGACAACAGAGCGATGAGTAGCTGCTGTCTTTGGTTACAAGGGACCATTTATTTATTTATTATTCATTCATTCATTTATTTTTTGGAGCAAAGACTTTTTAATGAATATATTTTACAAATACATTGGAGAATCATGCAATGCTGCCTGCATTGGATGCAATCCTGGACCACAAGTCTGCATATTCTTTTGCAACTGGGCCTGTGATAGCAGAACCTTTCATCTCGCCTTTATTGTTTACTAGTCTGACCCCTGAATTGTCTTCAAAGTAAAGAAACACTCCATCTTTTCTTCGATATGACTTCGTTGTTGAATTACCACCTTTTTTCTTAGTTCTGGCTTTTCATTCCTAACTGTGGCCATCACCTACACCAGCAGCAGGAAGTCTATTCAGTTGCCTCCAGGGATCTTTTATAGGCAAAAGTTATAACAAAGTTGGTTGCTTGGAGACAGGGTGCTGATGTGCTACCGATTGGCTCGTGCTTAGAGTCTTTCTGCACCAGAGTATCTTTGGACCCCACTTGAATGGACTTCACATGGACACTATCTGGGGTGGCTGGTTTTTCTCAGAACAGTACAGATGACTTGGCTAATCTCCCAGAGATGGGCAGGTAGGAAGTTATTCTTCTCTCAGAACTGGGGAGGCCCCCTGCTAGGTCTATTCTTTTAGGACATGTTCTTTTCCTAGGACTGATCAGGCATGACTATTCTTTTCCCAGAACTGGGCAGATCCCCTGTCAGGAACCCATTCTTCTCCCAGAACTGGGCAGGACCCCCACCTCCGCCAGAAATGTGAAACTAAACTTTATTTTACCTTTTTATAAAATAGCTACTACAATGCAAAATGGGGTTTCTTGAGCTAAGTTTTCTGTCTTCAGAATCATATGTTATCTTTTGTTCTCTATTATAAGATGAAGAAATGATACAAATACAGGGCATATTTAATGTCAAGGAGGAAGAAAAGTGAACATTGGCAGGACACAATGGTTCTAAATGTTCCAGCTCAGAGATGCACATCCCTGTAGTTTGTATGTTATTGCTAAAAGAAAGTTATAGGCAAGATTAAGTCAATATTCTGCAGATACAAAGTAAAAAATATGCTTTAAATAAAAATAAATGTAAGGGAGTCTTTATCTCCAATCTTGTACACAAAAGAGAAATCAGATAAATTAGATATTAATGTTGCTAAGGACATTCAGGCCTCAATTTAATATTCACTCTTATTTTACTGGTAAGAGATTTAAGTTTCCTCTCATGTTACAGCATATATGCCCTTGACAAATGAGAAGTTCCTCATATAAACCTGGTGCATCTGGATATATGAACAGCTTTTTGTCATGCTATCAGAATAGATTTACTGACATGGGTTATGAAGCTGCAAGACACTTAGATAATGATTTAAATCCAACTTTGAGAACCCCAGAAGTCTAAATCATAAGCACTAGAAAAAAATTAATGTTAGAAAGAGCAAGCCAGCTGTGACAGTTCAGTGGGATCACTGCTGGCATCTGCTAGATGGAAAGCTAAGGAAAAAATGTGAGAGATGATATTCAGGTTGGAAAGTTGCTATTCCAGGTACCATGGCAAGTAACCTACTTTACTGAGTGTGTTCTTAAAACTTTAACCAATTTATCTCCTGTCTGTGTTTATTATACTATTCATCCAATCGATGTAGGTGCTATGATATATATAAAACAGTTCCAAGTGCTTCCATGTTGAAGTCACTCCTTGGAGAAGAAGCTAAAGTAGCCATGCATACGTAATGCCATACCTTTGGCCTATTTCAAGAACTCTGAAGACTCCAGGACTTTACCATAAGTTAAGATGATAACAGTCTATCAATGCTGGTAGTTCATAGGGGACTACTGGCTTAGAAATGCTAGACTAGTGATATCAGTAGTTGTTAGGATATCAGTGGTTATACTGCCTCCGGGCCCCAAATTCTGCATGGTTACATGATATGCATAAAAAGTCCTAACACATCCTGTTATCTGTGTTAGAAAAGGAATCCTGTGTTCAAGGTCTTAATATTACTTTAATAGGCAATAAACATACTTAGTCTTTGCTGCACATGGAAGAATGTCTTCATTATATCTGATGAAAAGAATTATTTGTCTTTGCCCTAGATGGAGGTGTTATCCTCATCTTCAAAGACTGATCTCTATACAAGCATCTTTAAAATGACAGAATGTAGAGCAGCACTACTTCTTCAAAGACACATAAAGTATGATGCTCACTGAAGGCCTTTCCAACATCTGACACAGGGTACTATTTCCCCTTGGCTTCTGTTATATTTTCCAATTATTATGCCACTCTGTTAGCCACTCTCATTTTTCTGAATGACTTTGGAGGGGGCAACAATATTAATTTATTTCATGTATCACTTAATTAAGACTGCCATCACTAGGACTACAAGAAGCAAGAGCAGACCAACCTGTAGAATTGGCCAGCTTTCCTTTCAGAGAGATAAATTAATTTCATAAACTATTATGGTCTCACTTAGACACCCAGCTAATTTTCTTCTTAAATTTATGCCCTGATATTCTTCTTTGTCCAAATCCCTATTCCAAGTATAAGATGTACCTGTGATTACACAGATTCCACTGTTTTAGAAGCAGAATATCTGATGCATTTCCTTCATCCATGCCAACCCCTAAGTCACTGTCTGAAGATGATCTTAATGTAGTCCATAATTGAACTGGTAGTATCCATCACTTCAACTAAGTCAGGGCCAAGTTTCTAGTTAGATTCTTTTTACTGTGGGGATAACTGTTCACAGGGCAAATATCAATAATGTCATTTGCTTTTTTAGGAACCTCCAGAGGGGAGTTTAAAGTTGTCAAATTTTGGAGATATTTTTATGGTTACACATGGTCTACACACTTCATATGTGTTACCTGAAATGCATGAAAGTCTTTTAGGGTAAGATCCATCTTCTCAGGAACAACTCATTAGCCCTCAGCCAACTCCTCAATAGAAGACACTCAAAGAAATGGAGTATAGTTTTAAATTGTTGCTCTGACATATGTAAGTAGAAAGTGCTACTAATATGAATTCTGATAGGTCACTAGACACTTAACTAGGACCAATTCTTGATTTGATGACTTGTCTGAGGAAAATTGGTCCAAAATTCTTTGTATGTCTCTGTCACCTATTGCTAGAATTATTCTCACTTGGGGAAGAGGCTAGACTACAGATCAGTAGCAACTGGATTGGAGGCTGAGACAGGGATGAGAAAGGACACCTAGGTGCATGGACAGATCTCCCACATGGGAGGGAGATGAAGAGATATCTCTTTTCAAACAGCTTTTTGTGGTGAGTTTGAGGGAAGTAAAGACACAAATTGTGATTATAGAGGGCTGTGTTAAGGCACAGTAGACCAAGCAGTCAGCTATGTTTAAGAGCTTATGTCATCTAAGGGGAACAAAATTAGGAACTTCTCCTTTGTAGAAAGTACTTTCCAGGCAAAGTCTACAGAGCTAAGCAGATGAGTCCTTCCCTGTGGTGTCCCTCTTGTGTCTGAGTTGTTCAAACATCCAGTGACAGTAAGTAGTTCTGCACCACTGAAATTTATATGTGTCGAGTGTCTGTGTCTGTAATGCCACCTATTTCCCAAATCTTTTCCTTGTTAAACCTAGACTTTTTACTTAGGAAACTGCAAGTGTAGAAAAAGCAGGGATATTTATAAAATTTACAGAAACTCTTTTATGTTTTCTAATTTGTTCTGAGAAGATCTCTAGTGGATGAATTCAGGATTAGTCAACCAAGGGATCGTTATTGTGTGGTCCAACACTATATTGATTTAGCAAGACACTTAGCAGTTGGATTAGTGTTAAAAACATAGATTTTGGGATCCCCTTTAGTCCCACCAAGATAGACTAATCTAGGTAGCACAGGTTTTTCACTGAGGAAGAATAAAGCCTTTATGTCAAATAATGATCAAGAAAGAATTTTGAGTTTTCAAAAGAAGTCAGTTTAGTTTTTGTTTTGACATTGGCTTTGAGAATAATTCAAGACAAAGCCACAAGGAGATGTTTTCTTTTGGGGGGAACAGTTGCATACCAAGACAAACAAAACTCTTTTATTATGTTATGTGAACCAGGAGAATCAAGTGAAAAACAGGATTGAATTTTTAGGAGTGTGCTGTAATGCACAGGTAATGATATCAGATTTGGCAGATAGACAGGAATGTGGAGAGCTACCAAGTTTCTTATAATTAATACACTATCAATTGTAATGGAAAGAATCCATCAGAAAGTATATGGTATGGATGGCCAACCACATGCTAAAGATTAGTTTCAAGGGCCACAATTGTGATCAGACTCCTATTGTGAACACAGACATGTATTACCATGGTACATCCATTATCAGGGATGTTCCCACCATTTGTGCATCTAAGAAGAACTTCCTATGTTTATACAATTTGTAGTGTACCACTGCAGCGCCAAGTAGCTAGGTAAGAACTCAAGACACAGCGGGGGAAAAATGGGAGAGCTCACCAACAGGAGTAACCACCCACTGGAAAGAGCATTAAGAACCATATTGCCCACACATAGTGGGTGCTGAGGTTGAAAAGACTCAGAAGCCAGTGGGAATTACATGCCAGGGTTTCATCTTATCTGTGCCATTAGTGAGCTAAGTACAGGAAGTAGTTCTCTGAGGGCACAAATAAGCTAACAGCCCTACTTCAGGGAATAAAGGAAAAGATAGAGATTCTCTCAAAAGGATATCTGTCAGACTTAATACAGACACACCAACTAGGGTAGAGTTCCAAAATTTATCAGTTTCTTTTGACAAGTGAAACTTGATGGGGCTTTTGCATTTTCATGGCCGTTGAGGCTAAATTGATTCAAACTGCAAGTGAAATAAATATTAGGCTGTAAAATCACAAAGTCAGCACTGACCTGTGCTCAATTTCAACAAGACTATGATAGCAAGTTGCTATCTTTTTCACCAGAAAGGTAGGTCTGGTGGCCAAATCAAAGTGGTAGCAAGACCAAAAGATGTGAAGGGTCAATAAATAAACCAAAGCAAGATAATTCTCACTAAAACTCATAAAAGCACATTATAGGCAGTTTGGTGACACCTAGGGATTAGAAAAAAAAAAAAAAAACCAAAATGCTAAATCTTGCATAATGATTTCAAAAAGATTTCCCCCAAAGTCTCATGCATTTGCATAATTGGTCCCCAGATGGTGGCTCTTTGGGGGAGGTTTAGGAGGTATTGTGTTAATGGAGGAAGTATGTCACTGGGGGTAGGCTTGGAAGTTTCTGAAGATTTGCACTATTTGACTTAGCTTTCTCTGCCCCATACTTATGCTTAAAAATATGAGTCCTCAGCTATTCCCATTGCAATGTCTTTATGCCACCATTGTGGACTCTAGCCCTCTAGAAACACAACATGAGTTCAATTAAACACTTTCTTTTTTATAAGTTGCCTCGTTCATGATATTTTTATTACAGTAACCAAGAAATAACTGAGACAAACAGTACAAAACATTACACATTGCATTAAAGGCAGTAATGAATGATGGTCAAGTTCTCACCAGAGCAACGAAGACCAGAGGAAAATGAAGTGATACCTTCAAATGGTTGGAAAATCCTGTATCTACAAGTTATCTCAAAATATGAAAAACAAAGGCAATTTTAGGTCAAGAAGAAAAGTGATTTATTTCAAGTCTTTCAGTGCAAGAAATGATCAAGAAAGTGCCTCACTTGAAAGGAAAACAGTGTGCAATGATAAAACTTGCATTTCCTGGACCAGTAAACATTGGTGGAAATGGAAATGTGTGATTAAATATAAAAAAACATAAACCATAAGGAAGTCCATTCTGTTTCTGGGATGTATTGTATTACAATATTGAATGCTTTTTTTGCCGTATTTTAAAACCATTTTTCTTTTTAATGTTGATGCTAGAATTTTTATAAATGACTGATGCCTTAGGGACTAAATACCTTAGTAAAGACACACTAAATTATAACAAAACGTTTTGAATAAATAACATGTAATTTTAGTTGGGCTATATCCAAATTTCTTTTAATATAAAACCATGCTGTTTGGAAAAAGAAAAGAAAAAAATGTTTTTTGTTTCTGGGTCGTATTTTATATAGTAAAGATGACATTCTTTGGTGAATGCTATAAGCTTTATATTTCAACTTTAAGGTCTCTCTATTTGTGTTATAGTAAATAGATGATCTTGAGAAAAAACAAAATCAATGAACAAACCAACAAAAGCAGAAAAACAGGGGCAGCCATGCTTTTATCTGACAAATTGGACTTCTGATGTTCTTTGAACGAGAAATGTCCCCTAGAGGCCCACGTATTTGTAAACCTGGGCTCCAGTTGTTGGTCCTGCTTGGCAGGTTATAGAACTTTTAGGAGGTAAGAGCTTGTGGAAGGAAGTCACTGAGGGTAGCCTCTCCACAAGCCCCCCAACCCCACGCCCTGCTCCCTCTGTATGCATGAAAATGTGATCAGCCAGCATCTTCCTCTGTCCATTGTGCCATGCTGTCCCACCCAGACAGGCTATTCGCTCTAGAGTTATAAGTCAAAATAAACCCTTTTTTGCTTAAAAAGTGTCTGTGAATAGAATCTTTTTAAGAAATAAATTATGTTTTTTAAAGCAACAGCTCACAGGGTGTCAACACTCTCAACAAGGATATAGACAGGAACATTTGAAAGTATTACAAAAGACAGAGTTTTAGGTTCTAGTAGCATACAGTTGCAGGATTTCTACAGTTTACATAAAGTATTGTCAAGGCTAAGTGCTTCACAAATACTACAAGGTTCATAGTGTACTAGAATATACTACTAAAGGCATAGAGTGACGAGTGACTCCTGAAGAAAATAGACCCGGGCATGAGAACAAAAAGCCAAGAAAGAAATTCAAAATTATATTTGCTAACCTGAGAGCCGAAAGAAGAAGTAACAGAGTAACACAAAATAAATGAATCAAATAGGAAACAAATGACATTTATCACATCCATATTAATATAAAAGTGGGCTACAGGCCGCTATCAAACTGCTCTACATTGTCAGGTTACATTAAAAGTACAATCCAAATTCGCTGCACTGCTCACAAAAGATGTATAGTAGGCACTCAATTAACTTGTACATGTTTGTTCTAAGGGTGAGTCTGAGCATTTCAAGGCAAGAACTGTAAAGACTAGGCAAGGGGCTATATTAGAGCTTCTTATTGTGATTTTATTTCCCTCATTTAGTAGCTAAATTTTCTCCACCACAACCATCAAAATGCTAGGAGACTTTTCTTCTTACTAATCTTACTAATTCTTGCATGCAGCTTTTTATGTAATAGAAAGGTTTAATTTGCTGAGAAAATAAAACTCCAAATGCATAATTTACTAGCGATGCAAAAATCTCCTGGTGGTTGCTTTCTCAATACAACCCAGATGTGCACATCTCTTACAAGAATGCAGAGTAAATTCCACTCAAACAGTTGACTTCAATAGCATTGATTTGCAACAAAGAAGGCACCTACAGTCAAAGCTGCTTGGATTTGTCCATGGAATGGCCAGACTCATTGTAACCTGCCCTGGGAATCTGCCTGAAGAGGTGGATGAGCAGATAGCAGTCTATGATCACTGGTCCCTCATTGCATTGGCATCCTGTTGGGATCAACCCAGAACACATTCTTTCTTTAATGTCAATGGTTTAGATTAATTTGTGAGTTCATACCAGTACAATAAGCAGCCTGATAAGGGAAAATATCTCAGAAGGAAATAGTATGAGTTCAAATATTTTCCAGCTGCTCTGAGGAGATAAGATAGGAAGAAATGAGCAGAAGGCTGGCTGTAGATTGAACAAGAGATATCAATTACACAAAATGCTGTTTTAGGAAGGAAATGATCGACTAGTTTCCATTTGGGTTCAACTTTAGTTACTGATGTAGTGATTCACTACAGCAAAAACCTCCTGTTTGGTTAGTTTCCTGTTTTCCATAGACACTTAACTTTTAAGTATTAGATCATATATTTCTTGTATTGGGAAGCCAGTTAAGAAGGGAATTAAGAAAGTAATTCCATCATTTCTTTTTTTTCACTTTCCAGCCTTGTTGAAGACTTCTTAGCCACAAGGAGGCTGCATTCAATGCTAACTATAAGTACACCTCTCACCACCCCACAAAAAACAAATTTAGATTTAGAAAATTAAAAACTACTATGTTAATTGAAGCATCTATCCCTGTTGAGACTGGGCTCTTAATTCTGATGGGCAGTTAGAACTAAGTCTGTCTTCTCTTCATATTCTGTTGTTCCTCCATTAACACACAGTGCTGCTTACCTGTTCCATTCCATCCATGCTGGACTTCAGACTCTTACCTGTCACTTCCCAGCTCTTGTCTATTCACCTTTCAGCAGAATGTGAAGATCTCTTTAGCTGCACAGTATTGGATAGGATGAAGCAAAGACAATAGGAAGTACATAACAGTTAGTTTTCCATATACTGACCTCTTAAGCAATCAGTTGCTTTTGATATGCATTGACTGTTCAATAAATGGGGCATTAATGCTAAAGCTCAGCTTCTCTGGTTTCTCTTTTGGGAAATCCTACAATATCTGCTTCCTGCACTCCCACCCTGAGTACTGGAAGTGCCACCCCCCTTAGCGTTCTGGCCGGGCTGGCCTTCACTAACAGCTCTTTGCAGAAGCCTGCCTTCAATCCCATGGTCTCCAATGGGTGCTAACTTTTTGGTCTTCATCTTGTCAGCGTAGGTCTGGGCTGCTACAAGCTTTGCTCTCTCACTGGTGCATGTTGTCACTGCAGCCTCTCTTTGGGGTACTTGGTGAGATGAACGTCATCTGTGAAAAGGCATTTTTTTTTGGTTCAATGTTTCACAGGCACCACACTGCCTTCTGGATTTTCTCATCTGTGGGAAGCTGTGGGTTGACTTTGTGCAGCCTCCAGTTGCTCAGAGGCGGGTGAAGGCAACTGGATCCTTCATACATACTTACAACCAAAATGTCAGTTACATTAGGAACAAATTCCACCACACACATCAACATTAATTAGCAGCCATGTCTACAAAATAACCAGAAGATGTTTTTCAGTTCATTGATTATCTATAAGGCTTCTGTCTATTCCTGTTCCAATAGTACCTAAATTGTCATTACAAAGAGATGTGGCTTCATCTCAGGGGATGTATTTACTCCACATCATAGTTAGAGACCATGTCCAAATTCAGGGACAGGTGACTGTGATTCTCAACTTGCCAACCTGATTAGACCACAAGCTGAGATATTTGGACAAATATTATTCTGTACATTTCTATGAGGATTCATTGATGTATTTAATATTTAAATCACTATACTAAACACAGCAGCTTACTTTCCAATGTTGTGAGGCTTTTTTATTCAGTGGAAGGTTTGAGCAGAAGGAAATTCTAACACTCCCTTAAAAAAAAAAAAAAGAAAAAAAGAAAAAAAAAAGAAATGGTCCATCTACTGACTCTTTTGTGATCAGGGATGTGCCTTCTTCCTGAGTATTAACCCATCAACTAGATTTAATTACAGGAATTTGACAAATTTTGTAGGCCTATAATCTCATGTACATTTCTCTTTCACATCACAATAGGATAAATATACATATATGCACTCACAAGTACATGAATGTAAACCAGTGTTCTGTAGTATTAATTCTTCTGGGCTTGCTAATTCTTACTCTGTATTCTCACAAAGGTTTGGAGTGGAACATAGTGCCAGAAACAGTTCGCTTTACGGGCTTAAGACCCTGAATGGGGAGTGTCCAGCCCCCATTAAAAACCTATTGCATGCTGCCTGTCCTTCCTGTTTGTTACTGCGTTCTTAGGAAGAGGATTGACACAATCACTGTGTGGGACAGTTCAACTGTCCAAAAATTGTCTTAAGGTTCAATTTGAAAGTCTTTATTCCAGCCAGCTGGAATTATACTCCTTCAAAACTTGTTTGTAATCCTGACTGTTTAGAGCAAGGGGCTTTTAAAGACAAGAAACACTTCCTGTTTTCTGACTTGGCAGCTGCAGGGGGAGGTTTTGTGCAAGCAAGCAGTTTATCAGAAGTCAAGATAAACTAGCCAGGCAGCTTGACCTCAGGTTTCTAGACCAGAGTTGGGTAATTTTCCATCAAGAAGATTAAATTCTTGACAAATATAATATGGCTTCAGTAAGAATACAAGGAACGTCTGCATTGTCTTGCCCTACTACCACACAGTGGCTAGTTCTGCATGCAAATTGTTCTGCACATGGTTCACTTCATTGATGAACTGCCTCTTTTTCTTTTGCACCTTCACATTTAGGGGCTCCGTTGCTGATTAGAGATAAAGACAGATGAAGTCTGTGACTTGAATACCCAGAAAAAGAATCTTAAATATGTAGCGAGTGCCCCCGTTTAGATTAACACACAGTTGTAAGATATTTAAAATCAAATAGAGACAATATAATAGATTGGAGCTTTTTTTTTTTTTAAGTAAAAATTACCTTTATAATATCCAGTCCATTTGCATTTGGCAAATTCAGAGAAAATACTTCATTATCTATTCTATCTTGGTGAGTCCAAAGTTGTGAACCTAATTTACTTAATTTTATTTTTAACTTTTTAACTCTGAGTCCTTTATTCTTATAAGCAAGAGATATTTTGATCCAAGAGATTTTTTTTTCTATCCTTGTATATCCTTATTCAAGGTCCCTTCCCCCTCCCACCACATCAGGTCATTCTCTCTTCTCCACATCTCCCCACCCCCCCCCATGGGCAGGTGGTCAAGGTCAGATTGGAGCTTTTAATGCAGACACATGGCCAGCTGAATTCTTCCTGCACAGGCTGGGGATTTCCCTCAGCACCATCAGCAGGAGTCTTTCCTTTCTTCTTATTCTATATTCTAAGCCTTGTCAAGAAATATGACACTTCATATTTTACATAGGACCAAAACTTCACACTTACTCCCTATTATCAATATTTTTAAGAACCTCCGGAGACAAGTGTCTTAACATGACATATTTTTACAGGCTTCTGTTCAGAACCTAAATCTAACAAGCTTTCCTAAAGATGTGCTATTCCATTGCCCAAGGATAAATGTATCTTGCCAAATTTTCTGGAAGCATATTTCAGGACTTCAGGGTTTTTAAGAATTTGCTAATCCACAGGCACAGAACAAACATTCTCTGTATTATCCCAGCCTTTGGGTCACATGGCTCTTTATAATGAACCCAGATGCACATTTAGTCCTAGAAAGTTCTCTAAAATTACTTTATTTTTAAAATAGCACAGAGCTATCATTTCTGTGAAGCCTCAGCACCTCCATGAGATTGAGCAGAGGTTGAAGGTTCCACCTTTTCAGACCCTATGCTGGTCACTTTGGATGTGAATTCTCTCGACTTAGCATAGCGATACTCTGGGGATCCTGTTAGGCTGCCATTAATCACTCAGGAACTGCACTTCTTTGCTGCTTCAGTGCTAGTGGCCAATTTAAATTGCAAAGAGATGTACAGATAAAAGAAAGTGTTTCAAATCAAAGACCACATCCTAACAGGGTACCTCTTCTATGGAGGTAGCACTTGTCACAGGAAAGACACACAATGAAGGAGATCCTCGGTGTCCTTTTCTCACCTCCTCAAGTACTGTCAGGTTGATAAGAAGCCACAGCCCATTTTTGATCCCCTCTTTTAAATTGAAATAATTTTTTCATCCAATATAGTCTGATGATGGTTTTCTCTCCCCATCTTCTCCCAGCCTTTCCAACTCAGTGCCTCAGCCTTTTTCTCCTTCTCTTATTAAACAGACAGGCAAAAGACAAATTGAAGAAATCGAAAAGCACCTCGATTTTTGAGCAAAAGTGCTCAGCTTCTAGACAAACCGCATAGGAACAAAGTTCAGAATGGAAAGGTAGCTTAGGGGCTGTTAACAGTTAATTATCGATGGATTGTCTCAGAACCAGAGATTCAATCCAGGGTGTAGTTAAAGAAAGGGCTTGGCAAACAGCCAGCTAAAATAATAACCTTGTGACTCCTGCCTAACTTTGTGATTTTTTTTTTTTTTGCCTTAAAAACCCAGTTCCCAAAGTCGCCTCACCTCCTCTGGCCACTGACACGCCTATGTGTCAGAACAAGGTCCTTGTCATGTGACTTATAACTTTTCAATAAACCCTACTTTTGCATTTCAGAGATTTTGCAACTCTGGTGATCTTTTTGGGGGGCCTTGTGACCAGACCAAAACAATGGTCTCATTGGATAGATTGTCATAACACTTTCAAAAATTTGAGGGGCCTGTGGATGACAAAGTATATCATCATCATCAACAACAACTTATTCCTACACTATGTAGTCACTGTGCCCGCCCATGCCAGATTGAAGAACATGTGGGCCTGACTACAAAGTTTGGGTCTGCTTTACTTTTGCTTAGTAACCCGAGTTCCCAGAAAGCCAGGCATTGAAAGATGGTGGCAGAGAAATGATCTGAAGCATAGTTTGGATGAGAAGAACCCTAAGCTTCTGTGGGCAGCAGAAAAGCAGTCAGAGGCACAAAATAAAAGACAATGACCCATCTCCTCACCATCACATGGATGGAGCTTGGATAAGCCCTATAGCCTTGAGCGCTGCAGTCTAAGCAGAGGAGGCAGGGGCAGGGGTCTTTATACTTAGGCCATGGGGTCTGTGATAAGAAAATACAAATGTGGCCACTAGAGGGAGCTCTAATACACCCTGTCTTCAAGTAACAAGTCTTAATTATCCCACTAGGCTTTCGAAGGTACACACTGCTCAAACTTTCAGGCACAAACCTCAACGTTGGAAATACATATAGCCTTTCAAGGAAAGGTGCACTCAGCCATACAGTAGCTGAGCTAGTGGTTAAGCACCCGAAGAGGAGGAGCTGAGCAAATGACATGCAGTAGGCCGAATTTCCAGGCCTTCATTTAGAGAACCTGAGTTAAGAGCACTATGTGGTTTTCCTTCATGAGGTAACTTCAGGTGCCCTATGCCATAGATTCAAATTGTAGCCCTGCCACCCAGAGCATGACTTCTGACTTCTCTGCTTTGTCTACTCACCCCCAAAACAAGGTGATCAACATTATTGCAAAGCACAGTGTGAGTGATATATGTAAGAAGATTACCCCACTCTCTGGATGCTTGACACAGCCAAACAATCTCTAAATGTTCTGGGCAGTGTCTCACGACTCCCACACCCCATATGAGAGCTGTGCCAAGGCAAACGGTTTTGTATGCTTTCTCCTAAGACTGAGAACATGTGTAATGACACAGAACCTCTTTAAATTGAAGAGCTCAGGCTCTGAAAACAGACAGGAAGTTGACTGAAACTTCTGGGTCATAGAGTCACCTGTGTGGAGGAATCCACTCAGGAGTGATGGACTGCCTGCCATACAGGCAATAGCTGGTTTTGTTCTGTTTCTTTCTGAATCTAACAAAGGCGACAAAGTTCCTTCAAATATACTTTTGGTGTTATTGAGAACATGATGCTAGAGAGTATTAGGTGATACAAACAGTATTACTTCATAATGCTCAGCGATTTCCTTGAAATTTGCGGGAACTTAGCTTGCGAGGCAAAGCATAGTGCTAAGCTGTTCCTGTGTTAAAAGGGACCAGAGTCTTCTATGAAATCGATGAAGAAACCATCTTCCATCATCTGTTCAGATTTTTGTCTGCCTCATTTTCCTCTCAGAATTCAGGCTGTGGGAATTCAGTTTTATTTCTGAGTTGAAGCAGGTTTTTTATGTTCACTTAGCCACTAGGTGGCATTTTTATGTCAAGAAAATCTCATTTACTGTAGGGAAATGACCCTGAGGTAATAAGCCATGAAATGCCCTCAGAACGTGGTAAAAGATTTTGAAGTTATGAGAGAGTAGTAGAATAATGTGGAGGTACCTCTTTCCTTCCCTAGTGGGTTTACCTGAGGACATTACTCAGTAGACCCATTTATTACACAAGTCATTGGGAAGACAGTGAATCACAATGCTAGTCTTATTTAGTTTTCCTTCTAATTGGGACAGACTTGGAGAAAGAAGGTACCAGCAAAATTCTGATGTCAAAGCTATATTGGAGAATTAGAGATAATTTTTAAGGGAACTAGCATGGTCACAATGTCATAGTTTGTCTAATGCAGAGGTGGAGGAACATGCTTTAGATCTGAACAGAGTAAAGATGAAAATTATGGGCGTCAAGAGAATTTTTCTTCTTCTTTTTATATTTTTTAATAAACAGTGGGTAATCTTACCATTTTGTTAGGAATATTCTCTCCAGAGAACACTACCCAGGACTAATTATACCTGTTCTGAAAGCAAATTAGTCACCATTTAATGTGTTTGGACACTATTAAAATGGCTCTTCACATCTCTACAATTTCAGTAGGAAAGACACACACATCTGTGTGCATACACTTGTGTGCATTGTGTGAACAGATGTGTATGTGTGTGCATGTGAAGACAAAGAATAACTGAATCTTTACAGTTGTACTCATAAACACCGTGAAATGAATCATTGATTATGTAAAAAGAAAATGCAGACAGATAAAAGGTAAGATGTCAGATAGACGCAAAGGGAGATGAAGAGAAGCCTATAATGAAATGCCAAGGAAAAGCAATTGGAAGTCAGGAAAAAGACTGAAAATAAATGCCAGCCTCTCAGTTGCTTATGGGTAAGATGCTCAGGGCCTGTTCTGAGGAGAAGACATCTTTAAAGGATGGGAGAAAAAGAGAATGGGTGGCTACTGCTTCTTTCACGAGTAAAGAAATAATGGGAAAGATCTTGCAATTCAACTGGAGGCTCTGCATGAAGATGGTTGTGAGAAATGCCCTGTGCTCCGCTTTATGCACACTTCGTTTCCTTTATTTACTTATTTCTCAACATCTTTGGAACTCGGGAATTGAATTTTCTCCTTGGCCATCTATAACTTAACCAAGTTTGTGTTTCTAGTTTGCACACACAATGGGAGGTCTGTATGCAGCATTTTCCGGCCCACATCTGCTGTTTGAAGGTGATCTGCATCCAGGTTCTCCTACTTTTTATTTTTTGCTTTTTTCCCCTGATATTTAGAGATCTGTTTTTATGCTAGACTTCATGCTCATTTGAGAGAGGACAGGAAAAGAGATCAGTGAGTAAAAGGTATGAACCTCTTGTACCAGCACGCTTTAAAAGAGACAACCCCATGGTGGTTGACCTATAAATTCTGCATCTCAGAAGCTAAGGTAGGAAAATCATGATTTCTAGGCCAACCTGGGCTTCATAATGAGATCTTGACTTAGTAGAGGGGAAATATAGCTATGAGTGGAGCTCACTCAAGGGTGGGAGATAAGTTAGGGCTGCTTCCAGGGTGTTCCTTAGTAACCACTACTTCACATACAATTGGCCATGTCTCACTACCCATCATTCCTATTGGAGAAGGCAGGGAGGAGAGGAGGTACAGTTTTCTTTGTTTACTTTGTTGTATTTACTATGACCCTTTGTTGCTTCCCTCAAGATAGAATTCTAGCAAAGAACAGAAAGAGTATCAGGTCAATTCTTTTTTTTTTTTTAAATTACAGAAATTAAATTTATTAAAGTTAAAATGATCAAGGGTTTATGGGCTTCGCTCCTGCTTTGCTGATGGTATTTTAGATCAGAATAATATCAAGTGGTAATTTACTGATAGAAGAGGAAAACATGCCAGCCATGGCCAGGTCCCTCTGTGAGAATTCACAAACTAGATGAGAGGCTCCTGATTCCTGGGCTGGGCAAACAAACACAAAACAGCCTTTAGGGAAGTCTAAGACCCTTTTGTTTATTTGTTTGTTTGTTAGAATGCTTATCCCTGATCATATTGTAAGAATAGGAGAAAACACAAGCCCACATCTTAGTTTTTTTCTCTGTAGGGAAAATGACTCATTTTATCCAGGGTCACAGCTATTCTGGGGTTGCATGAAGGCTTGTCTATTCTTGTGTGATAGAAAGAGACATGATCCTGCCACTGGGAGACATTGAGGAACAACAGAGTTGCTTGATGTAGTGTGTGGGTCAATGGAGTTTCCACTCAGTCGAGTGAAGACTGGGATGGTGGGCAGAACGTCATAGGCTTTAGCTTTTCTCCATCAGAAGGGAAAGACCCATCAAGTCTCTGATGATGTGACTTTTGTGAATATGGTCTGAGGAGCCAACTTCAGCATCACTTACAACCCTGGAAGGATGGAGAATATCGTAGATACCCGGGTGCTACTGCAAATAAATGATCAGGGTAAAGTAGCACAAGAAATTTAGGGGCTCCTAGAATATCTGACTAGAGTAACTGGTGAAGGCAATCTCCAGAAACTGGCTTGTAACAATGGAAAAACATTATCAAATTTATTTTAAAAATTACCTATAAACCACAATTAATGGTGTGGAGATGTATAACTTACCCGAGGAAATGCATAGACAGTTATAAATATGGCCACTGAAGTCAGGACAGTAGGACACAAACTGAGAGTTTCAGCTGAGACATAGAAAATATAACAAAGTACCAAACAAAAATGATAGCAGTGAAGAACATACAGACTGAGGAGACTAATTCACTGAAGAGATTCAAGAGCAGACTGATCAGAGAAAAAGAGAAGAAGTGAGAAGCTGCTGCAAATGATTCATCCTGGGAATAGAAAGGTCAACATGAGACTGAAGGAAGGTTGAGGGATGTCATGTACAGGAATAATGTGCACATTATAGAAATCTTGGAGGGAGAGACAGAAGTAAAGTGATCATAAAGATTATTTAATGATGACTAAAACCTTTGCATCTTGGGAAACAAAATGGTCACTCAGATCCCCAAAGCCCAGAGCATTCCAAAAGATTAGTTAGCATTCTTTGGGTGACCTCCAAGGCTGGCAGCATTGTACTCCTCTGCACCTTGCTTCTGAAGGCACATACTCATTTCCTTCTGCTCCCCAGGATCCTTGTGAATTAATAGGCCTGAGGAAGACAATGAAGGATGATGTCACCTTCATCACATCTGCCAAGGACCTTTAACCATGCAACGTAACATATTCACAGATTCCAAGGACAGGAAATAGATATCTTCAAAGGCCACCATTCTGCTTCCCATAGACATGCTCCCCCCATAGGCTTTACAGAGGATTTTGCTGGGATTCATTGCACATGTGACTTAAGCAAAGTTTTCTGAGGATTCCGAGCAGCTAAGAATATAAATAAAATGACTTAAATTCTTGTGGCTGTGAGTCTGGGTCAAGATTTTTTTTCTGTATAATCCTCAAAATACAGACAACAATGACAAAAATGATAAATCAGGTTACACTAAACTAAAAAGCTTTTACACAGTAGAGAACCCAACAGAGTAAAGAGATAAATTGCAGAATGGCAGAGAAATATTTACAGAGTATTCACGAAAGAGGGATTAATATTCAGACTATATAAGAGTCTCAGTCTAAAAACAGAAAAAGAAAAATCCTGTTCAGAAACAGGCAAATTGCCTGAACAGACATTTCCCAGTTGGAGATATACAAGTCTGGCCAACAAGTACTTGAAAAGCCCCAGTGTCACGAATCGTTAGGAAAATTGAACTTCAAGTCACGAGCTAGCACTTCACTCTATTAAGAGTGGCTTTTATTACAAAGACAAGGGAAAATGCTAATGAGAATGTGGATCTGGAGAGAGAGAAACTTTCATACATTGTTCATGGGGTGTGAATTAGCATAGCCTCTATGAAAACAATATGGAAGTTCTTAAAACTCTGGAATTAGAAAAACTTAGGTATGACCATTAAGTGGTAAGACAAAGGGAAGGAAGCCAGTTCATCAAAGCAATATGTGCCGCCTCCTGTGTTCATTGCAATACTCTTCCCAATCACCAAAGACACAATTCTGTGTCACAACCACAGATGGATGAATAGAAAAACATGGTGCATCCACCCCATGGAGTGTTATTCTCCATAATGTCCATTGTGTCTGTGTGGATGAGACAGAAGAGCATTAAGTTAAATAAAATACATCAGGCCTAAAAGGACAGGTACTTTTGTACTCACTTAAATATAAAAGTTAAAAATCAAATAGAAATAGAGATTAATGATTACTAGATGCTTTTGACCTCCCAAGTTCATTATAGCACTAATAGCAATTGCCACAGTGTGAGAATAATTATTTACCAATAGTTAAATGGATAAAGAAACTGCAGTGTAGACATATAAAAAAATTTTATAAAACCTTAAAAAAGAAATTCTGAACTATACAACAACATAGATATAACTTGAGAACACTTTACTAAATGAAATAACCCAGTCCCAGGAAGACAAGCTCTGCACAATTCTGATAATATGACATATTTAAATTAACCAGACTCAAAAGATCAGAGAGGAATGAGATTTGCCAGGGGCTACCAGAAGAGAAACAGAAGCTACTAATAATGTTTCAACTATGGAATGTGAAAGAGTTCTAAATGTCTAATAAGTAATAATTTTCTGATTTTAAAGCATGCTATATTATAGATCTATTTTTAAGAGAGTACATAATATGTTAACTGTATTAACCAAAATTAAACTTTTAAAATTTGCTGCAAAATCCAATTAAATGTTTGTTAGAAGTTTTATTGTCTTTACATTTGATAGACTTTAAATGAGGTGAGTTGAAAAATTGACTTACACAAATATAAATGGGTGAACTATCTTATGAATAAGAGCCACATTAATAAAATATTTTAATATATCACCCTTTGTATCAGTGGCTTGGATGTCTGCAAATCTCTGAAGGGAGGAATCATTTGTAAGCAAAATTTCTTGTTTTTAAAACCAGTAAGACCATCCTTGATTTACATTTTTTGAACTATCTCTCCAGATTCATACTTTTATTTCTTTTTTTAATTAATTAAATAATAAATAATTAATTTTTAAAGATAAAGTACAATTTGCAAATTCTTAACCAAATTAAATAAAAAAGGGAAGAACTACTTCAATAAAACTAGAAATTGAAAGGCAAACATTATAATATATATGAATGAAATTCCAGAAAATCATAAAGACATATATTATAAATTTGTTTCAATAAATTGAAGAATCTGAAAAAACTGATGAGCTTTAGATATCAAAATTAAGCCTAAATTTAATGAATGATTTTAACAGTGCTTGAAATACTAATAAAATATTCTATACTAAAAATAAAATCCAGCAATAACAGAAACAAACACAAGAAAATATGGACTTGCTACAGAATTCTACTATAACCTAACAAAACTAAGACAAATACATATAATTCCATAAAATTGTGTCATTTAACTATGTTCTAGCGTTGAGCTCTTAATGACATCTTTTGTTTGTTTGTTTAAAGTCCACTAATGAGTGAGTACATCTTGTGCTTATATTTCTGGGTTTGTGATACCTCACTTAGGAGGATATTCTCCAAATCTATCCATTTGCCTGCAAATTTTAGGATATCATTTTTTCTTACTGCTGAGTAGTACTCCATTGTGTAGATGTACCACAGTTTGTTAATCCATTCTTCAGTTGATGAGCATCTAGGTTGTTTCCTGGTTCTTGCTATTACAAATCTTTCTGCTATGAACATAGTTGAGCTAATGCTTTTTGGGTGCAAATGTGCATCTTTAGGGTATATGACTAAAAGTGGGATTTCTGGATCCTTGGAGAGATTGATTCCCAGTTTTCTGAGAAATTGCCATACTGCATTCCAGAGTGGTTGATCAAGTTTACACTCCCACCAACAATGGAGGAGCGTTCCCCTTACTCTGCGTCCTCTCCAGCATAGGCTGTCTTCTGTGTTTTTAATCTTAGCCATTCTGACAGGTGTAAGGTGGTATCTCAAAGTTGTTTTGATTTGCATTTCTCTGATGGCTAAATATGTCGAGCACTTTTTCATGTGCCTTTCAGCCATTTGTAATTCTTCTGCTGAGAATTTCCTTACTAGTTCTGAACCCCATTTTTTAATTGGGTTATTTATGGCTTTGGACTCTAGTTTTTTGAGTTCTCTCTATATATTAGAGATCAGTCCTTGCTTTGTATGTTTGATAAAAATCTTTTACCATTCTGTAGGCTGTGATTTTGTCTTATTAAATGTGTCCTTGGCCTTACAGAAGCTTCTCATTTTCAGGAGGTCCCACTTATTGATTGTTGTTCTTAGTGTCTGTGCTACTGGTGTTATATTTAGGAAATGATCACCTGTGCCAATGCATTGGAGGATATTTCCCACTTTCTTTTCTATCAAGTTCAGTGTAGCTGGGTTTATGTTGAGGTCTTTGATTCACTTGGATTTGAGTTTTGTGCAGGGTGATAGGTTTGGATCTACTTGCATTTTTCTACACACTACCACCCAATTATGCCAACACCATTTGCTGAAGATACAGCATTATGTGTGATGTTCTTAGTGTAAGCTTCATAATCTTATGAAACAATATTATCTCAATTTTAAATAAGAAGAAAATAAAAGTTTAGGAACTTACCTAAGTCACATAAGTAATTACTATATAACACCATCAGTCTTAGTTTATGACTTGGGCACTTAAGTACTGATGTGCTTTACAATGCTTAGGTGAGAAAGTATGTGTGTGGGTATGTGTGTGTGCATGTGTATGCACATAAAGGCCAACTAAGCCATCTCCTCTGCCCCTAAAATATTTATTTTTGAAAGAAAAGTTACTCCCTTGAAAGACTAGTATTCAGTAACATCTCAACTATGCTATTGTAAATTCAGTTGTGTTAAATTCAAAATTTTCCTGGCAGTGGTGGTGCATGCCTTTAATACTTTCACTGAAGAGGCAGAGGCAGGCACATCTCTTCGAGTCTGAGACCAGTCTCATTGTACGGAGTGAGTTCTAGAATAGCCAGAGCTACAAAGAGAAACCTTGTCTCAGAAAACAAAACAAAACACCACCACCAAAACTTAAATATATAAAAACATTCTTAAGAGGTCTGGAAGGATGGATGGTTCAGCAGTTAAAAGCATTGGCATGGTTTTCATTTTAAACAACCAAGGCTCCTATGATGAGCTGATGAACTGTTTAGCTGCATAGGTCCCACTGTTTCCAAATATGTCTTTACTCCATCCAGTGCTTCTATCTTTAAGGCTGATTCATTGGCTAAAGTGACTTCTAGAGTTCAAGCTATCTTATTTTCCACACATATATTAAGCAGGTGAATCAAGAGCTAAGACATGGTGCAACTTCCCTGGTGACTTTGCTATCATTCTTCTGTGTATATCACACAGGTAGTGATACACACACACACACACACACACACACACACACACACACACAAATACATTGTGCATGTCCTGTTAAAAGGACAGCATGGGAAAGTTATGAAAAAGTAATGATGTCGTCACTCTACATAAAAACTAGTTTTATATTTTATTTGGAGAAATAAAGACCAGGTATTAGATAAGAATTAGCAGTATCTGCCACAGGATTTCCTCGTGTCCTATTTGACCTCTGGTTGTTACAGTTTTTCTGACCCCTCTTCCTTGATTCTTCAGTACTGGGATGGGGGTGGTGATATAGGTCTCTCATTTGTGGCTGAGTATTCCTTAGTTAGTACCTAGGTTGTACACATCACAGAAACAACACCCAAAGCATGGTTATTTCTCTCAATACACAAAGGGCTCTAGAACTGAAAAGTTTGATAAAGAGATCAACATAAAATGTGTGCAAAATCGTTTAGTGAAAAATCTGCTATTCCAAAAGAGAGAAGGAAAGGAAAGCATCAAGATATGACTAAAGTCTCTTTTGTTTTGTTTTTATATTTTTATTTTTGGTAAGTTTGTCAAATAAGAAAAAACTTCTACCTTGACAAAAGTGAGGTATTGTAAGTGAGGAAGCTGGTGATGGAAGATGCATCCAACTTTATACATTAAACCAGTGTCCTTCTCCAGTTAAAGATGTAGGATTGGGTAAGTAGTCATTTAAAAATGATAGCTACCAAAGAGAGAGTAACCAGCAGTAGCTTATATTTACTGGTTCCGGAACAAACATGCAGTTCATTTAGCAATGCAAAAAAGAAAGATAAAGAAAGACTAATCAAAATCAACAGGGCAACCAATAAAAAATAGAGATTACCAGTTAAGATATGGAGGGGTGCTTTAAGACAGGAGGATAGTGTTGGAGGTTGAGCAGCATGAGGGCGGTATAGGGGAGCATTATTATGAGAGAGGTGAAGGAGCAAGGGGCTATCTCAGGATAACATGATGATGGTTAAGATAGAAGGGCTAAGGAGTGATTCATAGAAGGAACAGCATGGCAGAAGTGAAGGGCCATGGGAGTTTTGTGGAATTTATAGCTGGTTGTTTTACTCTTTGCTCTTTGGGGGACCCACCACCCACCTCCCAAATAAATCACACATGGAGGCTTATTCTTTCTTGTGATTGCCTGGGCTTAGTTCCAGCTAGCTTTTATTTTTAAACTTGAATTACCCCATCTATCTTTTGCCTCTGAACTTTTATCTTTCTCACTTTCTGTATCCCTGTCTTTAGTTCTTTCTCCATGGCTTGCTGTGTAGCTGGGTGGCTGTCCCCTAGAGTCTTCCTCTCCTCCTGCTTTTCTTGATTCTCCACCCCTCTTCATAGATTTCTCCTTCCCTAGATTATATTCCCTCTGCCTTCCAGCCCTGCCTATTCTTTTTCCTGCCCAGTTATTGGTCATTCAGCTCTTTATTAGACCAATCAGGTGTTTTAGGCAGGCAAAATAACACAGCTTCACAGAGTTAAAGAAATGCAACAGAAAAGAATGCAACACATCTTTGCATCATTAACCAAATGTTCCACAGCATAAATGAATGTAACACTTTTAAAAATAATATCCTGTAACACAGCATCGTGATGTTGCAGATGAACATAACAAGGATGCTTCAGGAGCAGATGATGTTAGAGGTGGAAGAACACAAGTTACTTCAGGATGGAGGTAGAGGAACAGTGGTGCTTCCGTGTCAGAATATGAGGGTGAGGGAGAATAGCCTGGGAGTACCTCAGGGGACGAAATAATAGTGGATTTGGAGGAACACCGGGTGCTTCTGATGAAGATCACGTTGGAGGTCAGTGAGCATGGGAGAGGAAGGTGATTGTACAGGTGGAAGAGTCTGGGGTCTTTTCCCAAGGGCTTTCTGGCTGGACACTCTGTGATAAATAACCAAGAGAGTGTAGTGTAATCTCAAAGGTCACACTCTGTGTGAAATATATAAATGTTCTCAATTGGTAATTGATTCAGTTCATCTACAGTGTGAAAAATCATGAGCTGTGCACAATGTTGAAGCAGAAAGATGGTTTAGGATCAGAAGTCAAGATGTTTTCACCGAGCAGTTTAGTAACTGGAGGACGTTCTGTGTGAAAGATTCTCATGCCTATTTATGTTGAAGACAGAGAAAACAAATATTACTAAGAAAACTTTTGGATGGAAAGACCGTGAGGTACAATCTGTCTGATTTAGCATTGATTTCACAGAAGCACTAAACTCAAAGGAAGCGCTTGAGCTAAGTGCCTGTACGCAAAGCAATAAAGCTGAACAAAGCAGATTTGGCCCAGGAAAATAAATTTATGTTCAAGAAAGAGACTAGGGCTAACATTCCAGTTTCAGTTACCACCTAGAAAGCATCTGTGATGCTAGAAAGTGAATAAGATGCTCAAAGGGAAAAATCCAGCAGAGGTAAGTGCTGTGTCCAAGCCTGAGCCTCGAAAAAAGAAGGTAGGGAAAAGTCAGTGAGAAAATAGATTGGAATGCGGGGGACACTGAGTGAGGGAACGCTGCTGAGGCAGGGTGCTGCTGCATCATGGGCAACAAGAGTCGAAAGTCACCACTGGGGCTCAGCTCTGCACTGCTTTCATTTATATCTTTCTAAGCAACATTTTTGATTCTTTGAGACGTTCAAATGATGTAATTTGAGCATATTCACCCCTCCCCAACTTTTTAAGTAGTCAGCTTCCCCACCATCTTCTTCCTACCCAGCTTTGGGTGCCCCCTCCCCTTCATCAAATTTAGTTTGTGTTGATCATCTAGTCTTGGGAGTGGTACCTACCTTCACATGTGGTTGACCTTCCAGGGATCACATCATTAAAGAAAACTGACTCTGTCATCCCTAGCAGTTATCCAAGAACAATATTTCCTCAGTTAATGGTGGATTTCATCCCAACCATGTCCCACCTCATGCAGGAATTTTATCTGGCCCGAGCTTTAGCAGGCCTTGTGCATATTGCCATAATAGATGTGAATTCAAAGTACAACTGCCCCGTGTGTTCAGAAAACACTGTTTTCTTAATGTGACCTATCATCTATGGCTCTTTTTATCTTTCTGCAGACTCTTCCATGAAGATCCCTGGGGTTTGTGCAGAGTAGAATGATATGCACATCACATTAGACTCCACAGTCTGTAACCCATGGTCTCTTATTCTGTCTTTATACATTAGCAGCTGAGGGTCTCTATGTTAATCACATCTATGACAAGGAGTTGCTTCTCTGATGAGGACTGAGTAATGCTCTGGTCCATTAGTGTAGCAATGCAGAGCTTTCTTCCATGCCTTTTCCGTGAAGACTCTGTGGGAAAAAGCAGGTTCACTGTGCTTTCCATACAGGAGGAAGCATAGATATAGTGAGAAAGAATTCATCAATCCCCAAAGAAGAAAAGGAAGGTGGTGAGATGTCTAGATTCTCATTTGTGTAGTACACTGTAGGCCAGTTGACCTCTGGATTACAAATAGTTGTTTCCTCATAGTGGACATATCTGGGTTTTTATGAAAAGGTCCCAACTGCACAAAGCCATTTCACTAAGGACATAATCATGTCATTCAGACTTGATCAACATCTGCACTACTGACATGATGACAGAGTATTGTTGGAAACTGTCCTGAGAGTTGTAATATGCATAACAGCATCTCTGTCCTCTATACACTGGAATAGCACCATTCTTCACTTATCATGATAAAAATGTCCCCAGTCATCAAATGTCCTCCACTGGATAAAATTAACTCCTGCCCTCTGCAATGGAATAATTGCTGTGGTAATGCTAGCCAAAGGGTCTCTGTCTTCCACAAGAGAAAAAATAGCTACCTAGGCAACAATGTTCCTAGACCAATAAAATTATTACAGCTAGTCCTGTAAGACAAAGGGGTCACATATGTACATGTACATACACACCAAAAGGAAAAGTTACGCATTTAAGTTCCCAGCAAGTAGAAGAGAATAAAGTTATAAAACTTAAAAAAAATAAATTAACCATTATATCTGAACAGATATGCCAGAGGGTAGTATTTTCATTTAGTGGCAAATACAATTAAACAGACATTCCGTTCGAAGCAAATAAAATCCTCCATATATCTGGTGGCATCTTTACACGGATATAAATTGCAGTGAGAAGCAATTTGTATAAATCACTATTATTCCAGAGAGAGATATACAGACCAAGCAAATCTAATGTGACAGATGTTATAAACGTTGTCATTACGGTTTTTCATTCCAATTCAAACAGTTCATAGACTTTCTCTCTGATCACATTGAACAGGGCATTGGAACTACTTCTGTTGAGAAAGACAAGAGCTCTGTCACACAGCAAATTTGTTCACTCAGGATGAGCTTTTTTTTTAACCTCTCATTGATGAATCAGGCTCCACAGTATGGACTACCTAGCAACTCCCTTTACTTAGGAATAGGCTGAGGATCTATTATACATTAAGATAAAATGAGCAAGAAGGAAAAGCGAACATTTGGTCAGTATCTCAAACCAATTTTAACTAAGTCTTAAAAAAATAATAATGGGTTTTTAGTATTTTTTTTTCATATAATAAGCATTAAAATTCACCCTAGGGGATAATATCATTAGGTAAGTATAGTCTATTTTTTTGTATGCAGAGATGGTGAGGATTATATTATAGTGAATGTTGAAATTTTCTTTTTATTCCTTCCATGAAATAGATGATGTAGAGAGGAATTTAGCTGTCTGAGTGTGTGGATCTTTAGGTTGTTTCATGACTAACACTATTTTACTTTAATGATTTTCTTAGGTAGATCTACTGGTGTTGAAGTGACTATATAATCTTAATAATGAGATACAGCCTTCTTTAATATCTCCATCAGAATTATAAGTCTTATTCTTGCTTAAGAATTCTTGTGAATTCTTATATTAATATTTATGCAATTACCATTAATATGAATATATACATGCACATATAAGATCTAAATGCAGCAACATTAAATCTCAGTCTTTAAAAACTTGACATTTTCTTTGTTATTTTCTATGTACATGTTCATGTATATGTATCTAGGTGTCTGTGTCATAGTGTACCTGTGGAGGTCAGAGGTCAACTTTTGGGTTGATTGGTTCTCCCCTTATATCACAGGGAACTAAGGGACCAAAATCCTGTCATCAGGCCTGCCAGCAGGTGCCTTTACTCACCTGAGACATCATCTCATTGGCCAAAGGCCAATTCTTTGAAAGAGCAGATATCAATGTAACCAACAAGTCCTAGGATTTAGTAGATATTCTGAACTCTAATGTATTCTATCATAATAAAGTTGACTCTCTGAACCTCATAGTATCTGCATTGGGAGACAGGTCTTTTATTACATTAAAGTTAAATAAAGTCATAGGAATGGGAGTCTAGTTTAATAAATAATCTAGTACCCCCACAAGGAAAGGAAGCTATGTGGGATATTACTGAGTGAAGGGTCTGTGAGGATGACCAGCTGCCTCAGGAAAGCCCCAGCTGAGCATATCTTGAGCTTTGACCTGTGGTTTCTGAAAGTCTGAGTAACGATTTCCATTGTTACAGCTCTCAGTTTGTGCTGTGGTATTTTGTTATGATACCCCAGAAAACAATTACATCAGACAAAGTCATCTCTGCTCAACTCTCCCAAAGGCTAGACTATCATCTCATAGACCACTGGGCACATCAAAGTTCTAATATCTGCTTTTGTAAATATCACAGCACTCCCTAGAACTGACTAGAAATGAACATTTCTACCAATAAGTAAGACCAGTATTAAGTCCTGCTGTTCTTTTGATCTCACAGACAGGATTTTACATTCTTGGTTTCAAGGGTAATTGTGTGCAAAGCTTAAATTGGCTTAGGATGCTACCATTTGGGTTCTTACATCACAATGTAGGCTGTATAAAAATCTAACACAGCTGTTACTATCTTTTAGGATTAGCTTGAATAATTAACTGCTGTTATTGCAGTTTGGATGCCATTTCCCACAGCACAGACTAGCATTGCTAGCTCATCATTGCTGTAGCTGCTGGTCACAGATCTCAGAGCTGTGAGGATAAAGTGTCCATTAATGCAGACCTTATAATTTCATGAAGAAAGCAAAGATTAGGTAAATAACATGGTAACTTAAAGTTATAGAGTTTTTGTGTAGTCAAATCACCTAACCCAGATTTGAAGGAGTGTGTGTGTGTGTGTGTGTGTGTGTGTGTGTGTGTGTGTGGTGTAGGGGGAGGGTTGTTGTTTGCTAACAAAACAAAGTCAAAAGTGTGGTAAATATAGAGTGTGCCACTGGAAAGCCAACTAATGAAGACTGTGAGTAAAACTTTAGGAGGCACAGACCTCAGGGAACTCTGGACTGTACTGTTAATGGCTGTGGGTAACAAACACAGCTAATGAAGGAACAAAAGGATAGCGTAAGTGGGTGTGGGAGGAAGGATGGGAGGAGAGCTCAGAGACCTGGTGCTTGCAAATCATAGATTAGATCTTAAAAAAGAAAAAAAAATCACAGGAGGACAGAATAAAGGAAGGAAAATGGGAAGGTAAAACTGACACTGAAGATCTTTGGGAAAAGTTGTGAATGCCTGCTATTGTAGAAACCTCTATATAGGTTAATAGATAAATAGACAGACAGGCTGATAGATAGATGATACAATTTAATTTGAGTTATCTTGTAGTGATATAACAATGCTATTTCTAGACACCGGGAGGCAACCAATAAAAGTCTCAGTGTCATGAATGGATTGCATTTTTTTGAGTTGTTGTCCATTGAGGTCCAATAGATGCTCCCCCACAACATTACAGGCTATCACTAGTGTTCTTGGTTATCCTCCAGAACCTGATGGTAAGCACCTATTGTTGCAGACACTGCATGCTTGAGTTTTAGACCATGAAAATATGAAGCAGGTACTGATCTGGGAGCTTTATCCCTACTAGGTAGGTTCCACAGTGATGGAAGATACTATGCACACTACTGGATGAAAAATCCAGTCTTATCCAGCTGTGTAACCACCAGTCTTATCCAGCTGTAAACCCTGAGAGCTACAGCAGTGACCAGCCTGACAAGACTTCTGGGTTGCCACAATAGTGTCAGAAATAGAGGATTTTCTGATTGGGTTTAAAGGCTGCTCTACAAGTTGAAATTATTGTATCTCATATTGATCAGGGCTAAGAACCTTTGGCTAGGTAGGTAATAAGCCCTACTACTATTATTTTGTTAAATGAACATGGCCTCCTAATGCTTTATTGTTATACCCATATGTATGTCTTTCAACCATCAACAGAAAAGCTTCTCTTTACAGGTGGTGATTAATACAAAGACCAACAGCTGTTCAAGGTACAGAGATAGGAGACTTTAATGTTCTCAGTCTTAAAAGAGATAATCATATCACAAGCCTAACTCCCATAGCTCAGGGATCACTGTAGAAGAGTGAAGGAGGTAGAAACATTGTTAAAGGCAGAAGTGATGGGTGACTGCAAGGCAACAGTGTATTTCAGAGGTGGGAGGTGGGCTTGGATTCCCAACCCCTCGCCAAGGAGCTATTGCCAATTGATAGGTACAGGGAGAGGGGAGTCAGTTTTCTTTAAGGGCGGGGCCCCTGTTGAGTTAATCATGCTCCATAGACCCAAAAGTAGATAGGAAGCACAGCACTGACTGCTCAATTTCATTTAAGAGGACACAAAGTTGGGTGGGTAAGGAAGGAACGTGGGTCTGGAGTTAAAGGATGTGATGTAAGCAAGGATGGAGGCAAAGTACAACTTGTGAAATTCTCAAAGAACTAAAATAAATGAGATTAAAAGGATCTTGTAATGTTATCAGATGGTTGATTTCATTTAGCAAATAGTCCAGAACAAATTGACTTGACATGATTCCATATGTATGTTGTCAGTAACTGAACACTCAAGTAAGATGAATCTGATAGATTCTGTAACATCTCCAGAGCTGGTGCAGACGCAGCCAGTGTAGGGCCTGTTGCTGGAGACTGCTGTTGTGTGGAAGAATGTAAAGTGTTTGAATGTGTAAAGGAAAAGCAGTCATAGAATCTGCTGAACAGAAATAGCTCCTCTTGCTCAGGAAAGAATAGGGTTGTCTCTAAATTGTCACTGGTTCAAGCGGACCAGTCTGAAGACTTACGGATCCTGAGATGCTTGCTTTGCCAAACCAAGGATGCTGAGAATAGATACAGCTCACACAGGGCTCAACTGCCTTGCTAGTTACCAGCTCTCCTAAATGAAGACGAAAGTGTGAGGCTCTCTCTCCCTGTCTTTCTGTCCTCAACAGTGATGTTGCATAAGAACTGTATTTGTGATGACAGATCAGCAAAGCTGGTATGCAAATCTCCAGCTCATGTTGCTGTTAAGGAAAATCCCTTGCTTACTTTAGTAATCATTTCCAAGTCAAAGTAGGCATGAGAATCTTAAACAGCCAGTGCCTCTGCTATCCATTTTAACTTAGCCTAATAATTTCAGCAAATGGTTCTTAAATGCAAATGGGCCAATAAGGCTTTTAGCCTATAATTTATATCTAAGGCACTTACTATTGTCTACCCTGGAGCTGTTAAACTTGTTTAAATTAGAAAAAATATGCCTTTAAAAATAAAAACCAAGTGATCAGGAATAGCTGTGAAATATCCCCAGGCATCAGTAGGCTCTCAAAGCAAAGGTGGCATGATGGTTTTAAATTCGGTATCAGTGGGTTATGTGGTGGTGCCTGGAGTAAACATCTGAGCCTATAGGTAAACAAAGTCTCTGGGTAAACCAGGCAAAATGGCAAACACCTATAATCTCAGCACTGAGGAAGCTGAGCTGGGAAGATTGTGGCAAATCTGAGGCCTGCCTGATCTACACAGTGAGTCCCAGACCAGACAGGGATATAGAGAAGACCCTGTCTCAACAAACAAGCCAGTAAACAAACAGATGACAGACAAATGAAAGGAGGAAGGAAATCATTATGTGCTCAGGTTTTACACTCACCTCTTTTTAATTCATCCTGCAAAGGATTAAATCAGGATAATAAGTGAATTTCCCTGGTCTACCTGTGTCAACTAGCTTTCAGTGGTGCTGTGTTGAGCAGTGGCTAGATTCACAGGAAGCTGCACCTAGGGCATGATCCCTGAGTGTCTGGTAAGACAAAGATGAGGATGACAAACACCCACTTTTCCTCCAAAAGCTTATCATTACTGGAAAAGAGAGAAGTCCCTGGATAAATACAGCTGTGTGCTGACAGAAGCCAGAAGAATCGGAATGGTCCTTAGAGCAAGGTTTTGGTGTCAGCTGATCATGAGAAAAATAAGGAAAATGTAGGAACCTTTAAGTAACCTCAAACATATTTTATTTAAAGGAATTAAATTAATCCTAAAAGAAAACCCTTTCAGCCATTTTGAAGTAAAAGTAATTGTTTTGTGAAAGTATAGGGCTACATAGGGCTATAACTGATAATATAGGAAATCTCCTTTACTAGATAATAAAATCTGGATACTGTGTCTAATATCTACTATTTTGAGAGCCAAAGATAATATTTATGGAAACTTAGTGTTTAAGGGATTATCTCTAAGAATATGGTATTGGCACCGAGAGACCACACATTAGCCTGTGTACATCTGGGAACTTGGCATTACGAGGTGACAATATCCTTTAGATATTTTTTTTCTTTTCCGAGTAAGATCCAATTAAGGCTGAATTCACTCTTTGAAATCATTTAAGACCCATGGACTCCTTCAGTTAGCTCTTTGCTGTTTTTTTTTTTTTTAACTTGATTAGCTTTCAATAGCAGCTAATTTATTAATCCAGTAAGTACAAGTCAAGATTAAAAAACAAAAATACTAGACAATTGATATATAGCATCAGACAGTGTCTCTTGCTTGCTTAGATGGGACTATTTCCCTTCCCCTGTGTGAGTTGCCCTATGGAACTTGGGGAAGTTTAAGGTCAGACTGGAATGTAGGTAATATTTCAACAGAGTTCACACAAGTTATCTAATGGCTCAAATTTTTGCCCAGGTATCATCAAGGGTCACACTTCCCTTAGGTGTTTCAGAATAATTCCCACCAGACTAGCTACTGTCTTCTTCCAGGTGTGATGGTGTGATTGTTATACTGGGTACTCATGGATTTCTATGTGTGATGCTCTGATGTGGTCACACCCACAGCTGTGTTTACAGGGCCTAGGATGCCTTTCTTCCTGCACTTGATGACTTAGCATAAATGAATTTGCTCCATGAAATTTACAGTTCAGGTCATCTCCTGTGGGGTGTTCATGTGTTTCTAATGTTCTGTAGGTCATATGGTTTCCATGTGTGGTGGGAAAATATTAGGGTTTGGAAATGTGGCTATATACCAATATTTTCAAATGTTTTATATTGATGGTCAGAGCCGTGTTATCTTTGTATTTTTCTTTGCATTAAGTTTTGGTACAAGGAAATTCCCATGAATCTACAAGGACGCCCCTAGCTAAGAATCCTAGCAATCCACTAGGACAGGTAGCCTGAACTGACCATTTTCTGTAGTTATATTGGTGATTAGTCCAATTGTCATCAGAGAGCCTTCACTCATAACTGATTGGCAAGCACTGGGCCAATCTTGGGGAATGCTGTTGAAGAGAGGGAGGAAGGATTTTATGAGCCAGGGGTTGGGTGGTGGGGGGTGGCAGTGGGGTGGCTGTCAAGATCATCTCAAGGGAATCCACAGAAACAACTAAACTGGACTCTTAGGAGCTCACAGAGTCTAGAGTGCCTGCATAAGACTGACCTAGGCCCTCTATGTATGTGTAACAGTTGTGTAGCTTGGTCTGCTTGTGAGACTCCTAGCAACAGCTGTCTCTAATGCTTTGGCTGGCTTTTGGGAGCTTACTCCTTATAATTGGTTGCATTGCCCAGCAATAAAAGGGGAGGAATTTAGTCCTACTTCAACTTGATATGCCATGCTTTGTTGATATTGGTGGGGCACTGCCCTTTTCTTTCTTTTTTCTTTTTTCTTTTTTTTACTTTTTTTTAAAATTATGAACAAAATCTCATTTTTATCCATGCATCCCTTTGTTCAAACTCCCATCCCCCTCCTGTCCCTCCCAGTCACTCACTCTTCTCCTCATCATTTTATCTCCTTCCCAGCAAGGTCAGGAGGTCCCAACGTCTCAAGGTGGCTTAGTTCAGCATCCACTCCAGGCAGACCCCCCTTCCTTACCCCATCATCAAGACTGGGTCAGGTGTTCCTCTGGAGGGAATGGGCTCCGAGGTGCCAGTCCAAGGTGTTTTAGATCCCAAGCTGTTCAGTGGTTGTGGTTTGCAGCTTGGACATGCTTTGGTTTTTGTTTAAAGTCCACTAATGAGTGAGTATGTCCCCTGCTTATCTTTCTGGGCTTGTGATACCTCACTCAGGAGGATATTCTTCAAATCCATCCATTTGCCTGTGAATTTTAGGCTATCATTTTTTTCTTACTGCTGAGTAGTACTCCATTGTGTAGATGTACCACAGTTTGTTAATCCATTCTTCAGTTGAGGAGCATCGAGGTTCTTGCTATTTCGAATAATGCTACTATGAACGTAGTTGATCTAAAGCCTTTGGAGTGCAAATGTGCACCTTTAGGGTATATGCCCAGTAGTGGTATTGCTGGATCCTTGGGGAGATTGGTTCCCAGTTTTCTGAGAAACCACCATATTGCATTCCAAAGTGGCTGAACTAGCTTACACTCCCACCAACAATGGAGGAGTGTTCCCCTTGCTCCTCAACCTCTCCAGCATAGGCTGTCATCTGTGTCTTTTTTTTTCCTTCTTTATTTTGTATTTATCAAAAAAACAGTAAAAAGAATTTAAAAATGCGGAAGAGTTAACAATAACTATGCAGAGGATAATAATCATAAGCATGGCTTATCAAGGGTGGAAATGCAAATAAGATTGCTACACATATATTTTCTTTGTGTTCAGCTTTCCCTCTGAATTTTTTTTTTCCATCCCTGTATATCCTTATTCAAGGTCTCTTACCCCTCCCACCACATCTGGTCATTTTTCTTCTCTGCAACTCCCCATCCCCTCCCTTGGCAGGGAGCAGACAGTCCTATGGTCCCACTGGCCCAATAATGCTTGGATCCATCTTCACTCCCAGCCAAATCCAGTTTTGTCCCCCCTCCCTCAAGAGTGAGTCAGATGTTCCTATAGATGGACTGGTTGAAGGGTCAGTCCAGGGTGTTTCTGATCCCAAGCTGTTCAGTGGTTGTGGTTTGCTGCTTGGGCATGTTTGCCTTTTTTCCTGTTTGTTTGTTTAGAGACCACTAGTGAGTGAGTACATCCCCTGCTTATCTATCTGAGTTTGTGATACTTCGCTCAGGAGGATATTCTCCAAATCCATCCATTTGCCTGCGAATTTTAGGATAACATTTTTTTCTTACTGCTGAGTAGTATTCCATTGTGTAGATGTACCACAGTTTGTTAATCCATTCTTCAGTTGAGGGACATCTAGGTTGTTTCCAGGTTCTTGCTATTACAAATAATGCTGCTATGAACATAGTTGAGCTAATACCTTTGGAGTGTGAATGTGCCTCTTTAGGGTATACACCCAGAAGTGGTATTGCTG